>JAODVN010017588.1:0-11130 GCA_025434125.1 Chologaster cornuta
TGCAACAACTGCTGGTATGTTGTGGAGTCTAAAACTTAGTATTCTGTTAAAGTCTGTTAAAATGTCATAAATTATCAGGAAAAGGATATCTGGAGGTCTTGAATAGTAATATAATGATTGTTTATTTTATGGTTAAACCATATTTTCCACCATAATGTATCCCTCTTTAAATGTGTTTGGAATAAGTTTGAAGACAGCGTTTGACATTTGACACGCAACAGTAGATTTTCCTCAGTATAACTACATTTATATCTATAGTCTATAAACTTGTATAGTAGGAGCAAAGAAAATTAACATTTTAGTCACACGCTGGCTCTGTGTGTAAACAAGCATATCAATATGTTTTATATCCAAAGTATAATGAGCTTCCCCTTTGCAGTCTAAGCTGTGAATTTTAATTTCACACTTGTGGATTCTTTTAGAATTATTCACAGGAACTCAGCAGTACAGGCATAAATTGCTACCCCCATGTTGCCACCATGTGAACCATCAGTGGAGACTCGAGAACCCGAGGAAGTTTAATTGAAGTCAAATTTGGTTCAGAGTTAATCAAGCTACGACATATGTATATTCATTAGTGAAACAGAGACGCCTGTCCAACATGACTTTAGATAAGATTAAAATGGACATGGGACCTTTAATGTCATTTTGATGGGCCTTTATAGGACCTAAAAGAACCCCACACCCCTGCCTCCCAACATGGCATGCCAGAGGAATTGTTGTCACATGTCCATCTGGGGAGACGTATATTGAAACTGTTTGTGAATGGCAGGTAGGGCCTATTTTGGCAGTAGATTGGATGAACCATATGGTTGCTTTCGCTGTGGGCACACCTAAACCAAGGCCGTATAGCTATCAACACTACGTTGATTGGAAAGTTTAGTTGCTACTCTGACACATTCCCAATGATTCTGAGGCTTTCCAGACTGATTCTCAAAGCAAAATTAAACTGTAGACTAGCCTTCTCCTCCCCCAGAGCCATGGAAAGAGATTTATGCTGACAGAAGTTTAACATTTTCAACGATCACATGGTTCGTGGAGAGGCAAAACCTATGGAAAAAAAATTCCGAGGTGGGCAATTTTAATCGATCTATAACTACATTTTTTGTTAATTATGAATCTATAAATGCACCGATTTACAATATAATTTCTAGGGTATTTTTGGCTAACTTTCAGGAACTATTTTGAGGCTCCACAATTTGCCATTGCTGTGAAAAAAACCCTGACCATTGTAGTGAACGGAAATGACGCAACCCTCTTGACATGACTTTTCTAAACAGTTTTGTTTTTCCCAAACAGTGTGCTAAAAGAGTATCTTATCTTTCCATCCCTGCAGACTCGTTACTGTCGATTCCCAAAGGCTTTAAACTCTATTTTAATCCTCTCATTCTCTCTGTGTTCTCAACTATTTCCACGGAGGCTTAGCTATATAACATCTAGTTTAAGTTATCTACCAGTGTTAACCTTAACGTGATCTCACACTCGATTTGTTTTAAGGCACATTTGACGATACCGCAAAACAAGGTCACATACGTTTCTTTGCAGAATTTGGATAACATAAATCAGTACAATGTATTATTACATTTAACATAAACAAGCACATAATCAGGCAATCTAAATTAAAAAAAGCATAATATTTGTCATGTGAGGTTTTCATTGATGGTTTTGATTACGTATGAATACCTATGTAATAATCAGTGAACAGTGCAGCTTTATTTCTACAGCCATTAATCACTGTGACAACCTTTTCCGAGCCGCATTTTACATTGGAAAGGTCAGTGAGTTGCAGTATAAACCTTTTGCTCATAATGCATTATAGTCATTATTATTGCCAATAAATTACTGAGATGATTTAATTGTACTGTACAATCACTCTTTGGCCTGACGGTACTTGTATATTACAATTACAACTTAGAACCAGAGCGGGAGACAAATAATTTGTCTGCAGCAGTTTTGAATAAAAGTTCAGTTCACGGAAGTCCGTACTGACTCCAGGGAATCATGAGTTATTCAGCATCACCTGCATCGCTAAAGCTGTTAACCTTTAATCTTTGTCCTGTAACCCCCACACTGTAACCTATAACCTTACTTATACCAACAACACAAAGGTTTCTCTTTGAGAAACAAAGAGAAACACAATGAAAGAGATCTTTGTGTGTGTGTGTGTGTGTGCGTGCATTTGTGTATGTTCGTGTATGTGTGTAATTAAGTTTGGTTTGGGCTAAATGCGACTCATACAGAGAGTCGGTTTAAAGCTCATTAAGAGGATTATCACACACATACAAACATCCTGGTGGTTCACTCAATATATGTGTGTGACACGCACACACACCAAGGCATTCAGACAGATACACCCATGCGCATAAACGCACATAAGCACCCACCCAAACACATTATTCTAATGGGTGTTTTGAAGTGGGAGAATTACATCATGGCTGTCCTGCTGACAAAGCATTTCAGATAGAATGACTTTAAATGACGGGATTATGATGTCACACAAACTATTGCTCATAGTTTGCGTCTATGTCTGCTGATCTCCTAAAACTGAACTGTAAAGCTATCAAAAAAGTACAACCATCACTGTAAAAAAGGTTTCATTCATAAACATATCGTTTTTGTTTTGTTTGTATTCCGAGTTACTTTAGTTGCACAATTCCAGTAAGCTTTAGGTACGATTTACTTAAGTCCGTGCAGACTCATAACCAGCTAAATTTATTTACGAAAAAAACAAACAGTTTATACACACTTTGAGAGAAAGAATACGTAATGTCTAAGGAATGTGTAAGGTAACATATTCACTTAATCAAGGCGGGTTGGCCTGTTTAACAGATCATTGCCCCTGAAATTAGAAGTTTCCAGTGGGTTTTCATATGGGCAGGAGCCCAAGTCGGGGTTGTTGGACTTCAAATCCCCATATTTCAAGAGTACAAGGGTGCATTGAAAATTTGTCCGGGGTTTAAAAGTTTTAGCAGCTCTGTTCAATGGGGTGGGATTTCGGGTGGGTTTGTTTTGCCTGTTTTTCTGTCCTTGTGGTCATATTATGACGTCTCCCTCACCGTCACCGTGGTTACAGCATTCGTATTTACTGGCGTCCTTGCCTCAGCAAACTGTGACTGTATACACACACACACACACACACACACACACACACACACACACGAATGTCATCAGATTTTACACCGAGAGGTAATTATGTAAATAAAATGTGTGTGTGTGTGTGTGTGCGTGTGCGCGCACCCACTAGACGTAGAAAAATAGAGATGACATTTACCTTTATTTTGCTGTCTGTCTGAGATGTGGAGTTTAAGGATACATTAAAGTGTAACTGCAGCCCAGCTCTGAGCCTAAATCCACCCGCTACAACTTTGAAAAATGCTTAAACCGTGTGAGTGGGAAAAGTTGATGGGCTGAGTTGGGGACCCTATTAACATTTGCATTTGATGAGGTATGAGCGTCACCATTGAAACCAGCCAGGTCTTGGGGTGATTTTTAACATAAACACATCCGTTTTCAGCCCCATAAATGCACATTTTTGTCCCTCCCGATAATTGCGGGGGGCAAGGCAGGTTGAAACCGATCATCCAAAACTGTGATCCAAAAAACATGTCAAGTTCACTCTCCTGTCAGTGCCATTGAACAGAGACAGTGGCACATATCTGGGGATGGTTCCCGGGGACCCCTGCCCACCGCTCCTTTGCATGGGTTAAATGCAGAGAACACATGTCGCTACATGTATGTGTATGTGACAATAAGAGCACCTTTATCTGCCCAAATGAGGTGTTTCTTAAGTAAAAATGCACTTCTTTTTTGATATTCACCACTGCAATCTTGTCAAGTGAATCTCACTTACTGCACTGGCAGCCAGTTTTTGCTTGTTTAAATCATTAGTAAGCTCATAACTAGTATATTTGCACTTCTTTGTTAGGGCAGAGAAGACCAAATAATGTATTATAGGATGTCTCGCTCTCTTACTCTGACTACCTCTATTTGCTTGCTTTAATTGTTATATTTCCTTTGTTTTTTCTCTTTTAGAGTGATCAGGTTCTGGTTTGGTGTGAAAATCACAGACGCTGCTCACAGGTAAGAAATCACATACACACACACACACACAGGCTCACAGTTACTCACACATACATACATACATACATACTGTACATACATACATACATACATATACTGTACATACACACTGTACATACATACATACTGTACATACATACTGTACAAACTGTACATACTGTACATACATACATACATACTGTATTTACATATATACATACTGTACATACATATACTGTACATATATACTGTACATACATATATGCATACATACATACATACATATATATTTTTTAAACATTTTATTCAGTTAATTTTTGTTACTTCATAATTGGTTGCCTGGTAGAGGTGCTTATGTACTGCAGGGTAGAGGTTGTGTATTGTGTGCATTTTCCAAGAATGCCAAAGCACGATCTGAAGTTACAGTCACCTCTCTTTATATGGAGTATAAAATATAAAAAACGTCTGTCCACTCCACATTTAACTCTTACAGGTGCACTATGCAGCCAAACAACACCAGTACATAGAGAATGGCTAAAGCCTTGAAAAAAATAAGAGTTATTAAGCTGACGGACGCTTCGGGCTGGAGTTTTTAAAGACTCCTCGGCCGTTGGAACCAGCCGGAAAGGTTAGGAGGAACGAGGGAGTTGACACTGTTAAAAAGGAGGAAAGAACACTCATCTTCTTTAGGAGTGTGGAGGGAGGGCTAGGGGTCAGCCTCCAAGCCTGCCAGCACCCCACTGTCCACGGCACTCACTGCCAAACTGAAGGCCACGTAAACCGGCAAGCGGCTCCGCCATAAAACCTTTACAGCCTGCTGTCACAATCTGACTGTTTAAACATGCTTACTGGCACACGGATTGAACTGGATGAAATAGTGTGTGTGCTGTGGTAGATTCACAAGGTAATACATGGACAATCTTTCACTTTGATCCTAGAGCGCAAGCGGTGTAGGTCCTTTCAAGAGCTGGGCTTCAATGGACAATAGAGAATTCCCCCAGTTTAGTAGTACTGCAGGACCATGCCATGATCCTACGTGCAGCAGACCTTCAAACCTCTGGTTGTTGACGAGTTACAGCCTACGTCTACCCGGGGCCATTAATGAACAGACAAACATGCAAGATCCCCACCATTAAACATGCCTGCTGGCCGTTCATTCGCTTTTCCTTCAGCGATAGGCAATTGATGTTTGGTGTTGGCACGGGTGGGAACACAACAGAAAAATGCAGTAGGAGTCTGACTATGGTGGGTAGCCAAGTCAGGAGGGAGCATTGCTACAGTCATTTGGAATCATACAGTAATCCCCACCACTAGCTGCATTTAAAAAAGAGATCTAAACTAAATCGGTCCCAGGCCTGGAAGGAGGAAAGACAATAGGGAAAAACGAGTAGTAAAAATGTGCACAACATTCAGTTAAAATATATAAAATAAATGAATTAAAGATATAACGTAATGGACCTTAGTGTCCCAGATATCCCAGACATTGATTTTTTTAAATCAATCCGTCGGTCCCCGCACGATATGGAACTCTGAATATATGTACAATAATTAATGACAATAAAATAAATTGGACAAGGAAAATTAAATGAAAGACAAGAAAGTGGAACTTATGAAGCGTTCAGAGAGAGAGAGAGGAGGAGGCGGAAAGTGGGCGAGGGGGTCAAAGAAGTGTGCAAAGAGAGGTCAATAGTGAGTGCATTGCGACAGGCGCTAGCACTGGTCTGTGTGATTGACCAACAGTAGCTGACTTAACCAAAGCAGTCTATTATTGACAGACCTCGTGCTGCCGGGGTTCTTTCAGCTGACTGCGGCGGGCATTTTAAAGTGGCCTGTTGTCGAAACAAATGTGTCCTTTTGCCAGTGACAGACAGTGTGAATCTTCTAAAAAACTGTTCTTTGAAACCATATAGCAATTTGTACGTGTTGTGTCATGTAGGGAACACTATGATCTGAATCTCGCACTTCAGATCAGATTCATCTGTAACAAGATGTCTAAAATGCTACACAACCTAAATCCTTCCCTTAGGCATTCCACTGAAAACTTGCTATTATCATGCCAAATTACTTGTTTTGATGGCCATACCTTTGGCTGCACCAGTAATGTCCTTTCTCTCTGAAGTAATAGCCTGGAAAGGACCACCTTTCACACAAGGGGTGTGACACACTGAGTAATGAGAGACCCCTGGCCACATAATGACCACCTAGATCAGGTCACAAGCAACTCTGCCTCATCATTCCATATCACAATGGATCAATAGAAATGTGGAAAGAAAATGTTATAGGCCGATTTCACTCTGGCAACAGCCTGTTCTTTGCCCACGGACTTCAGTTATACTGTCCTAATATTCACAGGCTGTCCCATTGCACATTAAAACTCCCGTACAGACAGTATGGACACTGCTGAACTTCAGGTATGGGTAGGTGGATGTTAAGCAAGACAACATGTCAACCTACAAACCAAACTATTTTTAAGCAATGTCTGGCTATACTAAATAAACTGAAAGACTCCACAATAACGGAAAAGTGTGGCTAAATTAGTTTATGGATCCTTTTGTTGTCGTCCCGATGATAGCGGAGTGAGAACACTGCTATAGATAGTAGCCTGGTTATTAAAATCAATAACAGCAATAACTACAATCAATCACATTTCTAAGAGGGGCATGACATGGCGTGCCGGTCGATGACTATTGAGCTACATTTGTAATATTGCTAATATCATATAATTCCCTGTGCATTTGAGGCGGAGCATGTGAGGGAAACGCTGACTGAACTGGTTTGTGGAGCATTTGCCTGCTAGGCTCGAAAACAAACTTTCCCTAACACTGCATGACAAAATGCTAATACACCAATATTTTGTGCAGCAAACTCCACATTGACATGCACTCCAAAGACCAATGATGTGATTTTTTTTTAAGTAGATTCTTTGACTGTTTTGTCACGCCCCCCAGAAGCCCCCCAGAACTTCTGCTAAGGCTCATTGTTCACACTGGCTAGATGGGGAGGAGGAGTAGAGAATAACAGCCTAGGGCATATGTAGGGAGGAGAGTAGAGATTAAAACCAAAATAGTTTGGAACGCTTCCACTTCTAGTTATCACTGTGATTGGAACCTTCAAATTGACTCGAAAGCAGTGAAGGTAAAATAAAGCCTTCACAATGTGTTGCCTGTGGGTGAAATAGTGATGAAAGCTTGGCAGGAGCCAAACAAGCACACTTAAAGGAGAGGTCAAAATGACTCTAAGGGCATTAAGCTACTGTACATTGCCCCCCAACACTGTATACTTATGCCACTTAGTGGCATTTTTACCGTGCTAGTTGGCCTTCAATGACCACTCAGAGGGGCTGGCTCTGGGGGGATTGAGAGCACCCAGGAGATATAAATGACGGGTGGTGGGAAAGAAGGGGATGGGTGGGGGGGGTGTTTGACAAAAGGGTACGGGGGAACAATCAACAACAGCTTAGACCATAAGCATTTGTCTTCACCTCCTGTTGTCTCTGAGGACGGTTGACACTGCCAATGGCACGGTGCTCTCCGTGTCACTCAAAAAGCCATTTGTGTCCTGCCTCTGCCATGGCAGACTGAGGGGACAAAGGGAAATGGAAGATGAAAGAGGGAAGAGGGAAGAAAACGGAAAGACATTTTTTTTTAGAGTGGCGATTGTCAGTCTCCAAGCGGTTGTCAAAACGAAGAGGAGCAACCCGGCAACCAGATTGCCAGGCTGGCTGAAGAGGTTTCTGGCGGGAAACACTGGCATGGGCGAGTATTCAAAGAGTCATTACATCTCCTCATAAAGTCTTATTAGCGAGTAACCACTATTCCAGGCTATACTCACATAGAAAACTGACTCCATCTAACTGGAAAAAATGGATAAAACCTTCCACAAAGGGGTTAACCCTTTTCACACATAAAACAAGGTGGGGAAAAAAAAAATACTGAACATGCCAATAGTGATTTATGCAGCAGCACCTTGTTACGAGTCATGAAGCTAAGTCAGTCAGTCTTGTCGTGATTTATGGGGCAATACGTTTGTCTTTTAGTTTTTTCCTTTTCATGGGGAATGTGTTTTCACCTGCTTCGAGACCATAGCTGCTATATAATCTAATTGGCAGGGGAATAGTGTGGTGTCAGATGAATGTGATTACAGCCTCCCTTGTGCCTCTGGTTGGTTAGTGGCTTTACCTCCTAGAGCATCATGGGCCACCTCTCCTAGTTGGCAGGTGGGTGGGCACGGAGTTTGCGGAATAAAGTCAAACTTCACACATGCACACGGGTCAAAAGGCTCAGCTCGTTTTAAGTGCTTTGGCTTCAACCTCGTCGTTCTTCAGATTTGGTCCTTCTCACTTTGGGAATCATCCACCGGTGATTAACGCGAACAGACACATGGGAGCGCCAAGGTTACAGCTGTCAATCATAAGAAATGGCGGTAAACATTTGGCGGCGGTCGTGCGCGACTGAGCAAGCGTGTGTGCGCATGTAGAGATAAGACCGTAGCAAGACAAGTGCTTCAAAGTGAATGCGAGGGGAAACATCTGGCAAAGGCTTAACCCAAACCAACTTTCAATACTCCCATTGGTCATCAGTGGCAGCTGAAGCCAAACATTTCTGTCATCATTAGCGAAGCATTGTTTTTGAACGAGTGACAACAGTCACAGGAGCTAGACATGTTGCCTAGATGGTTACACTGTGCTGTTAAAGTGTATCCTTTAACAGCCCTGTATCAATCTGTACTAAGTACTGCACTGCCTGAATAAAACAAAAGGTAGATTATGGAACAGATGCTACTGTAGTCAAATGTCCAAAGAAACTTGGTAAGAGAAACAAAAAATAGATGCATCTTAAAAGTATTTGTCTAAAATGAGGTTCAGTCAATCTGGTATGTGTCTATGAGACATCTCACTTAAATGAACAGCACAATAGTGATGGGCTAAGAAGAGAACACGAATCAAACTCTAAGGACCTGAGTCTACACCAGACAAGGTAAACTCAGGACACTTCCAGACAAAAACATGAATATTAACGCACATTGGTATGCCTTGTATAAACTGTAAATATGTTAAAATGAGATCACATGTAAACAGTGCACACATAATTCTGACTGTCAGACTTTAGTATTCACTTAACAGACTACACGTATGCAGATTACAGTTGTAGCTTCCAGAAGGCGTATCTTAACCATACACTTCAGGAAACAGTAGTTCTCCCTCACCTCCAGAGACAGACAGTGCAGAGATGGAGCAAATCATGAAAAAGGTCAACATGCGCGTGTGCTTACGTGCGCTCGTTCTTTAGACCCTAGGTGATTAGGGTGACGTGCGAGCAATGAAATTCCTAGAATCTTCAGAAATATAGATTTTCAATTGGTGATCATAATTATTTGTAAAATGTCAAAAATGTGTTGCATAAAAAAAATAAAAAAAATAAAATCAATGCAAATTCTTTCAGTAAGAGGCAACTTGTTGCTATGGCAAGCAACCACCCACGCAGAAACCATTTGGAAGAAAGTGTTCAGAAAAATGTACTTAACCAACGCAACCTTGCAATATTGCAAATAACACTTTTTATCACAAACACCTGTTAGTGCCTGATATAGTCCAGTAAAACAGAAATCACGTCCGTTGATGAGCTGAAAGTAGCCACGCCTACAGTAGCTAAGGGCATACAGCTTCAACAGGCCTTTCATCAGCAAATGTTCCAATAATCAGTGATACAGGATGAAACGCATCGCGCAAGTGCATCTTTCCTCATTTAGGATACTGCGTGCACTTGTAAAGGTCGTGTTCGGGGTACAGAGTGTGCGCGTGTGCGTAAACCACTGGCGTCATGCCGGCGTCAGCATCTCTCTCTATCTTGTTGTCTCGCCCCTGTCTCTAACGTTCTGTCTGGTCTTGCGGTGGAAGGTAAGGGAGAGGGACGGGCGAGAACACACCATGCCCGAGGGCAATGGCATTCACTGCAGACCTCAGAGCACACACACACACACACACACACACACACACACGATTTAAAGTCAGAGATAGAGAGTCAAAGAAAAAGGGAGAGTCAAAGAAAGAAAGAAAGTAGAAAGAGAGCAAAGAAAGAGTAGCAGAGAGAGAGGGTCAGAGAAAGAGAGAGAGCGAGAGAGAGAGAGAGAGAGAGAGAGAGAGAGAGTGAATGAGTTAGTGAGTGAGAGAGAGAACATGCAAACATTATGAAAGCCCGTGGCAGGTTGCTTATGACGGCGATGTTAAAGAGGACGGGGATCTTTCACACTTCATTTACCTTACCCCCCTGCTTTCATGTAATATTTAAACACCACCATGCATTATAAAGCCACAGCCACCTACGTGTGCATGTACTAAGTCAACGTGCGCCGTGTGTGTGTGTGCGTGGCGAATCCTCCGAGAGGGGTTGATCCAGTAAAAAACACCCGACATCTGGGTTGTGGATGTCAGACATGATCTACCCCAAAGAGGGTAGACCTGACAAACACATTCTCAGAGAGACATAAAAGGCATATGGCATGGGGGATATTCACATTCAAAGGCATTCAGCTAACGCAAAATCCTCGGGGCGCGGGGGTCTACCAAGGACACACCGCAGCGCCACCCAGCACCCACCCCCCAATTCTACAGATTGTAGAATTTATGCTAGGTAGACAACAAAACATGCTAGTGCTATGATATGCGTGGATTCACCTGTAACTCCTAATGTATCCCTTATCTCACACACACACACTTCTACCCCTCCACCATATAATATACCTGCACGCTCTGTTTTAATCCCTCAAAGCGGTGGAGTAATGCTAACAGAGAGGGAAGGGACTTAAGGGCAAAGAGGGCTGCGTTCGCACCGTGGATCTCACATGCGCCCGCATTAGCGAGACTGCAAACAGGCGGCGAGGGAATGCATGGGGGGGGGAGTGAATGGCTCTATGTAGTAAGCCTGCTACAGTGCGTTATGCGTTGTCGTCAAACGCTGACCTCTCAGGGGCTCCACCATGGTTACTGTGTGATGTCTTCCTACATGCTTAGTGGTTGAAAACACACAGAGAGAGAGAGAGAGAGAGAGAGAGAGAGAGAGAGAGAGAGAGAGA
>JAODVN010017805.1:0-11122 GCA_025434125.1 Chologaster cornuta
CTATGGTTAAAATGAAATCAAGAGCTCCCCCTGGTGACTCATTAAAGGAATGGCTTTCCGTCATCTTAAAGATTGTGTAAAGCAGGCATACATTTGTGTTTTTAGTTTGTCACACCACACAAAAAGTTAATCTTAAGCACCCAGCGAAATTTGGATTAATTAAAACGTCGGCAAGTGTCTACAAGTATGTTTTAAAAGGGTGTGGGTATGTCAAGAGAAGGCCCCACACCCGGTACATGTTCTACAGTAAACTCCATCTCGCTGTGTTTTGACAAAAATATATCCTCAGCCGAACATTGATTGGAAAATGTAGACAATGCTTTATTTTATTTTTATTGTGTTTCCACTTTATATCGATGTATACTGGTGAAAATGATTAGATTGATTATAAACGTGTGAGTGCTCTTGTGGGCATTAATAAGTTTTTAACAGCTAGATCATGTTTTAGCAGCTCACTTTCAGACACCTTCAGATGCCGTGAGCTGCTGTAAAGTACATCTGTCCAACATCTTCTTGGATTGGATATTTTCATTTATATATGTGGTTCATATTTTCCTTTGGAAAGACAGTTGGATTCTTTGGATGCTGATTTGAACACGAGAATGCCGACTGGATTTGGCAGCCGGGTGTTGGCAGGAATTGTCATTATGGGTTATTAAATGTAGATCATTTTCTATTTGAATGCATTGAAATGGGCACAGTTGTATTTGCAATCATGTTTACCTTACTATGTTACTTTCATGTTCTCTATTATCCTGTCAATTGATGTGATATGAGTTTAGATATTTAGTTGTCAGGTGTTCGTCTCCAACATCTGTGTGTGTGTGCATTTGTATTTTCATGACAAACTTGTAAAGGACACAAATGTCATCCAAATGTAACCTCTTCATCTCACTCTTCGTAGATCAACGTCCTGCAATCCAAGCGAAGATCGGAAATCCTCAAATCGGTAATCATGTTTCTATTAGCTTCTCACTGCCCAAGTTGCCAATGTTGCCTGCCATGGCTATAATGGAGCTTAATTATGTCCCTGTCTTTCATCATAACTCAGATGCTGTCCTTCATGTATGCACACCTGACCTTCTTCCACCAAGGCTACGACCTCTTCAGTGAACTACAGCCAATTATGAAACATCTGGGGGGACAGGTACCTGCCCACACACACACACACACACACACACAGGCTACATATGCAAGCTCACACACCACATACTGTGTATCTGACGGCCCACACAATGCTTCCATTTTCTCTTTCCCAACGCCACTAACTTGTTAGTCATGTTGTCGCTAGTTGTTTTTGTTTTTCAAAAGTGATATCGGCGTCTGACTGGTTCAGTTGATTCATACATGTCCTGATTTTAGTGCTCATGTTGTACACTTGTTCTAGGCTTTTTATGGCATTTGTAATGGCGTAGAAATACTGCACGAACACAGCGAGGTATGTTTAGCTAATAGAAATGCTCACGTGTGCATGTAGCCACAGGTATGTTGCACAGCATTCTACGGTATGTTGTCTGACGTGAGCACTGGCCCCTTCCTGGCGTCTGTCTGTCGTTTTAGATAACTGCTCTGAACATGAATGCCTGAACACTCTCACAATACGTATTCACGAGTTCCTACTGCAAAACACCTAGACGTTGTCCTTGCTACCACTTGCTGTGTTACCTGCTTCTGTGTATGGGGCGTTTGCTTGCACCCGTATTGCTATAGCGCGTCTGCAGCAGTCCTTGCTTAGTGTGCCTTTTACTGAATGTGTCTGTGTCATCTTTGTTTTCTGTGCGTTTGCGCGCGATAAACGATGGCTTCCTCTTGAGCTCGGGGAGGGTTACTATCTGCCACTCGTCCGCACGCCCGTCTATCACCGCATCACGCCAGAGCCAAGGAGCGTTGACTACAGGAATGAGGAAGGAGAGCAGCGTGCTTACCTCCCAACGTTGTATGTACAGTAGTCAACTGAGGGTGAGCTGGCGTATGAGAGTGCTGTCTAAAGATGGCGGAAGACAGACAAGTGACGATTTCACAGTGATAAATATAGACGGGGGGAGACAGCCGAGACATTGAGAAATGTCCGGAGGCTTGAAGACTGTTGCTGAAACGTGGGGATTGTATGTGAGAGGATTCAGTCAGAGGACTGAGACTGGAACTGTCACAACACTGAGGGACCAGAGAAGATAAAGGAGAAGGATTGCTGTTGAAGTCCACTTCTAAGCCTGAAGAAGGGTCTGGATCATCATCATGGTTGCCAACCATAGGAAATACAAAGTATGAGCGACTGGTCTGTAAAAAGCATGGAATAGTACACACACACAGTGTGACAGAGCAAAGGACACCTGTGAAAACCAGATCCTAGAAAGAGACGTTTTCTACTTGTTCCGAGGCAGACAAGTTTTGAAGAAGAGGAGCAACACACTTTAATGTCTGCTATCATGAAGCTAAAGAAAATGGGGAGACTCTGTAGAGATGTGTGGAAGAGCTGCCAACAGGTTTGACCGTTAATACCTAGCTACAAGTATGTGGTAGCAAAGGTCAGTGCGGTTGTATTACTGTAGTAGATAAACGTAGGCTAGAACAGTTTGGACAGTTTGGACTACCACCTAGTCTATTTTAAAATGTATTTGATTGACTGCGTGATTATTAATTGATTTTTAGATTATTAATAGATTATATGTTCTATGGAAAACAGTGAGTGTAGTGTATTAAATATAAAAATATTTTAGTGATCTTGTCCCTTCATAATTCCAGTTGTGTGCTGGATAACACCGATTTAGGCATTACTACTACTACTACTATACATGGCAGAGCCGGTATAGATTGACTGCTTGAAAGTGTTCCAGTGCAATCCACTGGTTCATACTGTAGGACAGACCCAATGAAAGACATACAATGAAACAAGTGTCTCTGCTGATTTCGTCACTCTCACTGGTGACATAGATACGCTGGTGAGGGCAAGGTGAGTAACAATGGCGGTAAAATGTGGGGGAGAAGGAGCTCGGCTTCTCAAATACCTTTCTGCCATAAACACACAAACAGATCAACTGTTCGGGCCTGCTGTTGTGAGGAGCACGAAGGGAAAACAATTTCCCATCAGATGTTATCAGCCTTGTGCCCCGGCTTCCCACCGTTTCCTCTTCAAAGAAAACAAACAGCTCCAGAGTGTTTTCACTGCATTTCTTTAGGATTAGATGTCCTACTATTTTATTACTATGCTGTTGTATTAGTGATATGTTTAAATGTTGCAGAAAGACTGAGGTTAAAGTAACAAATATCCACTTTATTATGAGATATTCAGTCATGTTATGTAAGCATTTACATAATATAGCTCGTACAGCACAAATCTCCCTTTTAAATATTAAGAAATATAATTATCTTAAAACCTATTATTCCAGGCTACATGTGGTCTATTTTATTAGTATCAGTGTTATTTGTGAAGATTAGCAGTCTACACATTTGTGGACAAGCAGCACCGAGGATAGGGCAATATGGTCGCCTAAGATAGACCTATATAATGTAGAAAGTCCAGGTATTATTTGATAGTGGATGCCGATACCGTACAGTATTTAACATCAGCTTCAATAGCATTTGTCTGTAATCATGATGCATGCATGCCTGCATGTATTGCTCTGCATGTTTCCATCCCCAAGCAGCTTTTAACCAGATGGCACTTATCAGATATGCCGACGGGGGTCATATTGACTGAGCACACAGGCAGTACGCTGCTCCAGGATCACCCACGGACGTCCAGCACTTCATTCAAGCGTGTGTTCTCATTCATAGCCTTCCTCGGTGCTCCAAGAAGCCCTTTGTGCTAGCGCTCAGCATGCATCTGTGGCTCCCTAGGCAAGAGAAGAGTCAATAACCCCAGAGCCAATTTTACACACAAATCTTCCTTGGGAAACTCTATTTTGTGGTCAATGGGGCCCCTCACTCTAGCCCAGCCAGATAGTGGAGCAGTTGTTTATCTCCCTGGCTCATGTGCGGAAACTCCCAAATGACGAGAGTGGGGAGGGGCTAGAGATGGTGGACACATACAAGTTCAACTGGGCTGACCTCACTTAGGCCCTCTACAGGAGGGGTCAGAGGAGGGTGTTCTTCCAGAGGAGGCTCAGGTGTGCATGGGGGTAGCGGCATCCCCAGATGAGTCCAGTGGCGCCAACAAACTGGGCATGCTGGTGAACAGAGCCAGGTGGAACTGGAGAGTGTGCAGACAGTGACGGAGAATGGGATGAGAGGGAAGCTGACAGCCATCATGAAAAACCCCTCTCAGCCTCTCTATGCTGAGCTGAGGCAGCGTAGGAGCCCCTTCAGCCACAGACTCAGCCAGCCCACACACAAACACACGTGTGTGTCTGTCTGTCTGTCTGTGTGTGTATATGTATGTATATGTCTGTATATTATTGTATATTCACCCAGAGAGATACTGTTTTATATTGTTTCATAACTCTTGATTATAATATATATTGCCCTTTGCTGCTGTAACCAACCTGAATTTCTCATAAGGGGGATTAATAAAGGAACATCTTATCTTGCACGTGCACACACACACACACACGTACACACACAGCCCACACCGTCTTATTTCAGACTATACCATGAAACAGCTGCTAAACAACACAGGCCAGTTCTCACATAACAGCACTATAAGTAATGGCTTACTGTGTGTGCAGACCTGCTGAATGCTAGCACGTGTACACACCAGTAGATTCTACTGAAGGGCTCTTCTTGACTCACTGGTGGTTGTCTCTTCCAGTTAGACCTGCTGGTGGTGGATGCAGCCAAAGACAAGAGAGACATGGAGCTTAAACACTCCACCATACAGCAAAAGGTATGCACACATGCTCACACACACACACACACACACACACACACGTTGGCACATCTTGTCCCTGTACACAAAACCCTTTCCTTGCACTCAGCCCTGCTCCCATTAAAGGGCAAACCACAGATCTCTGCCGGGATCATCAGACCTTCATTGTACCCCTGAGGCAAGGCGCTGACTGCTGTGATGCGTCTTCCGCATTGCCCACATCTAGAGCCCACTAAGCAGCGTGCAGTATCTTCAGACCATATTCAGTTAGTCATCTGGCTTGTAGCTCTCATAGGCGTGTTGGGGCCATAGTATTCAGTCATGGTGCGTATGGTGATCTCACTCAATTCATTATTGAAGGTGCTACGGAAGCAAGACGACTTGACTTCCAAAACAAATAGGGTTGTGTTTCTGGTCTGCATGTCTGTGGTCCGGCCCTTAACCGCAAAATACGGCTAAGCGCCTTTTAGACGCACCTCCAAAGGTGGTATTTTTAGAAGATGCACTATACACTGCATTTGACAGGGAGTGGAGCGGAATTAATTTCTAAATGTGGTGTTTGGTTTCCTTTAGTACAACACGTCCTCAGCAGTGTCTGTTCTGAAATGTATGCGTTTAATGTACTTTTTTGTCTTTTTATAAATGCTGGTGTCATATTTTCTGCTATGTATTTTTCTCTATGTAATTTCCTCCTGAGCATTGCTCCGTCCTATTACACATGAGAACATCTCTTTGCTTACTGCAGGTCTCTCTCCTGTACAGTATAGTCGATGGGGCACTCGTGCTAACTTTAGCTTTTTTCTTTTTGCCTTCTGCCCCATTACCTTCTTCTCCTTCAGTGTTAACATGCTATTTCTGTTTGCTATAGCTCCCTCCCTTGCTCTTCATTGCTATCCCCTTTCTGCACGGTGTGTACACTGTTCCTAACTAAACCCTGTCTTCCTGCTCCCTTCTGGGTTTTGCTGTCCCTCTCTGCTCCAGGCTGCTCTGCAGGTAAGCCTTCTGTCTTGCTCTCCAACATTCTCCCTCCATCTGCTTTACAAGCCTGCGTCCCAGCTGCATGCTTAGCGAGCGGCCAGGGAGGAGGTGCATTGCCATGCTTTTAATAGGCTTCAGCGTCCCATGGCCGAAGCAGAAAGTGTGCGTCGCTCAGCTGCCCTTCAGGCGAGGCCGTGCGCGAGGCACAATGGAAGGAAGTAGGAGTCACGACACCTATCGACTTTGGTGGCGTGTGTTCCGACATGGGTGCATGTTGTCAGCTATTTATGGCAATGCACCTGCTCTCTAACTTGTTTAAATGTTCCACAATAACAATGATCCTCACTGAATGAGCGTTTAATGACGTAACAATACGTTGACCGTATGTTGACACTAGGCGGGATACGCTGGTGGCTTATGTACAATTTAGGCTTGTTATATTAGATGGCTGGAGTCATACTTACTTTTTAGTGTGCGTTCTAGCTGCCGCTATAAATGATTCAGCTCAGTTAATCTCAACAGGACATGGAATTTTCCCTCAGGGAATTGAGTCTGTGTGGTGTTTTATAAGGAATAGGGGTTAAATGGCTAATGGTGTAGATTCACATGCACACACCACACACAGATACCTATTGGTTGAACAGAAGACATTCTGCCTGCTGCCTGTTCCAGTGTGCTGTGATGTTAAGTCAGTGTTTATTTGTTGTTGGAGTGAAGGGCTTGTTACGCTCTAGAAGTAAATATAGAGACAGAGGGGAGGAGTCTAATACGCATCACTTAAAGTATAAATGTTTGATGTCACAGCTTGTCTGTGTGTTCTGCTTAGTTATTCTAGCCTCACTGCAACAGCTAGCGTCGCGCATACGCCGCGCACGTACACACACAAACACTCTGACCTTCGCGTAGAGGATGGGCGACAGAAGGAGGAGGGGCCAGGTCTGGAGTTGAGGCGATGACGAGAGTAAAGACAGACAGACAGACAGACACACACACAGGTGCTGTTAGCAGAGGCGCTAGTCTCACAGCGATACAGACTATAAGATGCTACACAGACGCATGTGGAGGTAGCTAACGGAAGCTAGGCTGGAAACCTCACATTGGCACACAGCATGAAGATTTTCAGCCGCTTCCACTATGTGTGGATACTGGTAAGTGCATCGCTGGCAAATAGACCCTATGTTGTGTGTGTGTGTGTGTACAGCAGAGTGCTGGAGCCAAGGGAAAAGTGTGTTTTTATTGTGCCTCTGTAAAAGAGCAGCATGGGCCCTGCTGGTGTTGTATGACCTGATAATCACGCATCAGTCAGAGCACCTGTACCTTGTGGTTCTTCCGCCGATTGTTATAGGAGGCGACAGAGTTCGACTCTCTGCCAGACCCCCGCAGCTTTTGTGCTTGGAGGTCCACCTCCGTACGTAAGCCCCATTGCAAGTACTTGTGTTTGACGTGTGTTCCAAATCCATTCCCTGGCTGCGTATGTGGAGCGACCTGTGTTTGTCTGTAGGGTATTGAACCGTGGAGTGTGTTTGTACCTGCTTTGTCATGTCAACAGCATTACTGGGAATGCACTCACTGCATGCTTTTAACATGTCCATTTGTCTTAATGCAGGGCATGTTCTCAGATGTGTGAGGTCGTCGTAAGATGTCCCATCCCACAATTGATTATTGCTCTTCCACCGGTTGAAAAACGCACGTTTGTTGCGCTGTTGGGTCTCAGGTTGTTAGTGACGCGTCACTAACAAGATGGTTGTTGTACATTATGAGCACATGCCATGACATCTCAGCATTTAAGTTATGAGCAATGAGAATGGAACGGAATGAGGCCTAACCCTGTGCATTTTTTAGTGCCTTGACTGGTTTACCTACAGAACTAGAATATGTATTTCTGTTCAGAATAACATCTGTTGTTCCAGTGTACATACTGAAAATGTCATGTGGCTTATGCCTTCAGGATAGGCCAAAGAATCCAGGCTGAGACACACACACACACATGCCTGCTGCACACACACATATCTTCTATCTGCTGACGGAGTGCTCAATAGGACCGTGTAGGTCAATGACATATTTGGTGACAGGCTCACTGATTCTCAAACAAGAATGATTATAACTACACCCAATCCACATTAGTTCTCAATACATAAAAATCATCCTCTCATAATACTAAATATATGTTTTAGTGTTTATTCCCAGAATTTGAACCATGTAGTTGAACTGTCAGCTGGTACAAGCTAAACTACTTCCTCTATGAGAACAGCATGCCTGAATGGTTCCATAATGAGAAAGCAGAGGTCATTCCTTCCGGATGTTTCCAGAAGGACAATGACCACAATATCCCTTGCCTTCTCTGGTTATAAAAACCCAGACGATGAGCTCCTGGTTGGCCTGTTGCCGTGGGCTTAGGTATTTGTAAATTGACCCTGAAAAGAGCGCGCGCACACACACACACACACACGTGCACCCCTACACTTCATGAATGGTAGGGGTGACACAGCACAGAAAATATCCAATGGCAATAGAACAGTTTAGGTTACACCAGTCAGGGCGCTTGCTGTGGTGAGAGAGAGGACAGTTTGGGGAAGGGAGGGAGGAAAAGAGAGAGGGAGATGTAGTGATAGGGGTGACGGTGACAGGAAACGGGTGAGGAGAAAGAGAGAGCAAAAAATAAGAGGGAATGAGGAGAAACGTTGGGGAGTTGTTGGGAGCAGCCATTAAAACCAGGCCCTGATATTCAACACAATTTGTTTTACCCATAATGCTCCACAGGAAGTGAAATGTAATGTGTATTTATGTATTATGTATTTATGGTTACTCACATGCAGTACGTATCCTGCAAACATACAGTAGAGCAAGCACATGCTTTACGCTTCGTGTGTTATCAACCTGTCTAGCTCTCCAGTCATATTCCCCTGTATGAACGTCATGGAGTCACTCTGAGCAACAACCATGCAGTCCTGTACAGCATGCATTTCCTTTTCCATAGTGCACAATGTGTGTTGTGGATACAATAAAAGGGGTTTTCACAGATGCACTTATTTGCACAGCATTAACATCTCCTATGCTGTTCTTTCTTTCAGGACTTTTCCAATGAAGACAGCAAGCTGGAGTACAATGTGGACGCAGACAACGGCATTGCCATGGAGGGCTACCTATTCAAGAGGGCCAGCAATGCCTTTAAAACATGGAACAGGTACAGCGGGCCCTGGTGCTTTGTTTAAATGCATCCATCCAAATCAGCAGCCAACCAGTGCCTGCAGCGTTATGCTCTGACTAGCATAGACACACCAAAGCCAAGTCCAGTGACCGTTAACTACATGGAAAAGATTGGCTACAATGTGTGCTTGTGCCTGGATGTGACTCTGTGTATAACATTGTACTGCGCAGTGTGCATACAATGATAAGGAGACAGACTGTAGGTGCAAATGATTTCAAGCAAGGCAACACATTGACCCAACACAGGAGAAGCACTACCTAATGTGTATTTACAGGTCACACAGGACATGTAGATTTAGCTCTGTGCTCCAGGGGGTGGGTGGCATATTGGCGTGCATTCAGTGCCATCCAAGCTTCACACAATTGGCGTGTAAGTGTGTGCATTAGTGTGAGATTTAACATCAACAATACTAATGTAAACATATTCCTCTGTAAAGTGTGACAGTAAAAGTGTTGAATTTGAATACATTACTAATATATGATTCATTGTGATTATTTTTTGGAGGATTGAAGTACTGTATTGTTTCCAATGGCAGTGGACAAGATCCATTATACATGCATTGTGCTGCATGCAACTGTTTTCTAACCAGTATGATCTCATTCTAGGCGTTGGTTCTCCATCCAAAACAACCAGCTAGTTTACCAGAAGAAATTCAAAGTATGTTGGGTAACTCCATAAACTATTGAGATGTAATATGCTTGTGCCACATATCTAGTGCAAACCGAAATACCTAACCTAGATAATATTTGTCATATCACTAATATATAGAATAAAGGCAATAAATGACCACTGCAATGTTAGTTTAGACTATATTATTCAGTACATTTTAGTTTAATAGTGAGATTAGATTTGAAGTTTTTTAACCATCAGTAGTGGAATTTGGAGTTTCATAACCCAGTGTGAAAACAAAGAGCTTCAGTGATTCCTTACTGTTGGGTGAGCTCCCCCCTCTGCAGTAGACCAGGGCGATAGCAAGTGTGGCCCAGATATTTCAGCTACATCAAATCTCTAAATATGCCTTACAGCAACACGTTTTACACCCCCCTTTCCCAAAACAACACCAGCAGCCACACTCTGCCCCATCTCCTACATGACTTATGTTCACGGCCAACGTATTTATATAGAATGTAGCCCATGTCTGTCAAATGCTGTGATCTGACTGTCCTGTGTGTGTGTGTCCAGGACACCCCTACAGTGGTGGTGGAGGACCTGAGGCTGTGTACGGTCAAACACTGCGAGGACATCGAGCGACGCTTTTGCTTCGAGGTGGTGTCGCCCACCAAGTGAGTGAGCATGTGCGCGCCCCTATGTTCCATGACCTACGGGTGGCGTCAGCAGCGGTGCAGTGATGCGTGTGTGCTTGCAGGAACTGTATGATGCAGGCGGACTGTGAGCAGCTGAGGCAGGCCTGGATCAAAGCTGTTCAGAACAGCATCGCCACCGCCTTCAGGGAGAAGGGTGAAGATGGCGAGGTAACACACACACACACACACACACACACACTGACTGGGCTGTAGACAGATGGGTAGATACATTGATTAGTAGAGTCACATGGTCGGATGATTTGGTTGTGATGTTTCTCGTGAGCCACGCGTCATTATCTTCTCAATGATCTATTATATCACCTAGATATTGACAAGCCGACGTCATTGGTCTCATTGGCGACCGTGTGAAACTCTCTATAACCTTCTCATTTGCAACTAGTGCTGGACGATATGGCCAAAATTCATATCACAAAATACTTTTTAATTAGGTTGATACGATATAATTCTGATATCGATATGAACAATAAAAGCCTTAGAATATTTGCACCCACACCGGAGTACTTTGGGGAAAAAAAGCATTTGTCAAGTCTATGAAACCTCCTATGAAACTATAATATTTTAGAAATGTAAAACATACAAAATAATTGTTCACCTTTTAGTGTCAGTAACATTCTGGTGTGCATGTGACTAAGCACTGTGGTCCCATGAATAAGACGTTCCAGAGAAGACATTACTTACAGACTGTGTAAAATAAGTTGGCTCCTGAAAACAGCTTTGCAATGGCTGTAGTGTGAGTCGTAGTTTCTATTCTCTTCACCTTGAATACAGCTGGCAGGGCTACACTGATTTTATTCCCAAGGAGCACAC
>JAODVN010018128.1:0-11119 GCA_025434125.1 Chologaster cornuta
GACCTTTTCAAAATGGCGGCGGTAACACCCGACAACCGAGTTCGAAAGGTTTTATCATAGACTGTCGTTCCTACTAGTTAAAGGTCAAGCTGAAATGTCACGTCTGAAACGACCCTCATGTCAGAAACGTGAGTCGGTACAGCGCGACAGTAATGAGAAATGTATGAGTTAACAACATGCTCATCACCTTTTAAATGGACAGTAATATTGTTAAAATACGTCGTGTGTGTTGCTTAATAAGACCATTGTTAGCAACCATATTGTCAGTACCGGTACCGGTAGCTACGGTAACGGTAGCTGCCTAGTTTAACATGAGCTCAGCGCCGAATGATGGAGAGCTTACAGCGTCGGGATCATCGGATATCTCCGGCTCAGATGTCTCCATAGCGGGACATATCCAGCGAGTCTTAAGCCATGTGAAGATGGAGAACCTGGTTGCAGGACTTAGTGGAGGGGTGGTGTCAACATTGGTGTTGCACCCTCTGGACTTGGTCAAAATCAGGTTTGCAGGTGTGTGCAGTACCCACTAGGAGAGACACTACATCAGGGGTGCCCAAACTTTGTCCTGGAGGGCCCATATCCTGTATGTTTTAGATTTCTCCCTGCTCCAACACACCTGATTCTAAAGAATAGCTCGTTATCAGTCTCTGCAGAAGCCCATTGATTTGAGTCAGGTGTTGGAGCAGGGAGACATCTAAAATATGCAGGATAGTGGTCCTCCAGGACCGGAGCTAGGCACCCCTGCACTACATAGACAAAATTACAATTTACGTTAATGTTCCTTAATTTCATTTCACGTAGTAAGTGACGGGCTGGAGTTCAGACCGAAATACAATGGTGTTTTACACTGTATGAAGACTGTCTGGCAACAGGAAGGGGTGAGAGGACTCTACCAAGGCGTGACACCTAACATTTGGGGGGCTGGAGCATCATGGGGTCTCTACTTCTTCTTGTACGTAATAATGTGTCAAACGTGCCATTAGCCATCAACTGATAATAATGTATTCCATTGGATAATTAATAATCCATACAACATATACTGCTCAGATCAGCCCTACACACGGTATATCAGTACTATATTGAATCAATGCACCATGTGTACCAAGTGTTTATTCATGTCACTTTGCTGTGTGTATTGTCTCATTGACGCTGTAAGTGCATATGTACATCTAATTTGATTATGTGGTTACGACACCTTATCAGGTTTACTTGTTAGCATAATATGCAGTTGTTTTTGGTTTTCTCACCCACAGTTACAATGCCATCAAAGCGTACGCAAAAGAAGGCCGAACTGATGAGCTCACTGCCACAGAGCACCTTCTGTCTGCAGCTGAAGCAGGTAACACTGTTCATCCAGGAATAGCATAGTACTGTAGCTGCTTGAATCTAACCAGATACATTAGAGTGGTTTATAGCAACTTTCAGTTTGTACTCGTATATTGCATATTGTTTGACTACATTTGCGTAATTAAATTAAAGTGGTTAAAGTTCATGACTGGTGTATGCAGGGTGGAAACCAGTTTGAACTGCTGCGGCCTACTGTGGTTTCTAGAGCCAAGTACTTTATCACACACCTTTCCATGTGCAGGCATGCTGACTCTCACTATAACCAACCCAGTATGGGTTACCAAGACCCGGCTGGTACTGCAGTACAATGCTGACCCAACCAGAAAAAACTACAAGGGCATGTTTGATGCATTGGTTAAGATCTACCGCCAAGAGGGTGTGCCTGGACTGTACAGGGTGAGCCTGTTTATGTAACACACTTCAACAAGAGGAGTGCTTACATGGGAATGTTGGCTAATATTGAAATTTAATTTAATGTACTGTATGTGTTTATATGTATGTGAATTTTATACTATGTCATGGATTTGTTTCTGTCTGACGTAAATGTCCACTAGAGGGTGTCCCATTTCCACGTTGCAGGTCTGTAAAATGCAGTGCATATTATGTTGAGTCATGTATGATATGCACAGGGTTGGAAAGTAACTGATTTAATTAAAAAAAACTTTAATCCATTACAGTTACCAGCTAAAATAGTGGAATTAGATTTCAGGTATTTTAAGACTACTTTCAAATTTAAAAGGGAAGTTTGTAGAAGAAAAGTGCATAAAACAATCAGCTGTTCACATGAATCAATAATTGAAATTAAAGTCTATCTGGTAACTGTAACAGATTACATTTAAAAAAAGTAACCTACCCAACCCTTGATACGCACTGCGTTTTAAAGATTATACTAGTACTGCATTCACTTACAATCAAGTAACTTGAGTAATACTTGACAAAGGGGTACATACCTGGTCTGTTTGGTACATCGCATGGAGCCCTGCAGTTCATGGCTTATGAAGAGTTAAAGAGGGACTACAACAGATACAGGAAAATGCCTTCTGATAAAAAGCTGGTGAGTTTAATTGAAGTCGTATGTCTCATAACTCCCCAGACAATTAAGGACCCATTACCCGATAAGTGAAAGTATTATCCTCTACCCTCTGCTTTTACAGACCCCATTTGAATATATCACTATGGCGGCACTATCCAAAGTATTTGCCGTGGCTACAACATATCCATACCAGGTTGTGCGAGCTCGACTCCAGGACCAGCACAATGCCTACAGAGGAGTAGTCGATGTCATTAAAAGGACATATAGGTATACTTCACATTGCAGTGTTACCAAGAATGATAAATGGCCACAGTATGTTGCTGTATGATAATAAGCAGTATGTTTTGCCTATGGAAAAGCTTTCAGGTTTAGTTAGTAGCATTGTGTTTGTGTGTATGTTTATTTATGTGTGTATGCGCACGCACGTGTAAATTGAATATGGATTATCATTAAGGACATTGCTGCATGTTGTTAATGCATCATTCGTTCTACAATGTCTTGCTAGGAACGAAGGCGTTGTGGGCTTCTACAAAGGCATCATTCCCAACATGATCCGTGTCACTCCAGCCTGCTGTATCACATTCGTTGTGTACGAGAATGTGTCTCACTTCCTGCTTAGCCAAGCCCAGTGAGGTCGGCATCACACCACCAAAGACACTGAACTCACAACTCATTATTACAGGTGCCAATGGACAAAGCAAAAATAGACATCTTGTCTAAAAGTGGAACTCCAGCCATTTTCTATCTTTTTTTTCATGACAATTCATGTCTCCTTTCTGACCATAATGACCATTTCCGTTTGCTTATGAGCTCTATATATTATAATCGTAGCTAAAATTATATTTTTTCCACACAACGCACCTC
Organism: Chologaster cornuta; assembly: GCA_025434125.1. Classification (NCBI taxonomy): domain Eukaryota; kingdom Metazoa; phylum Chordata; class Actinopteri; order Percopsiformes; family Amblyopsidae; genus Chologaster; species Chologaster cornuta. The sequence continues at coordinate 3,245 of JAODVN010018128.1, forward strand.
CTTGTGAAGTGTGGATCTCATTTTGTGTATACTGTATATGCAAATGTATGAGATTTTACAAAATACCCCAAAATTGGCCTGTATGTGCTTTTAAATCAATGTGAAATTATGACTGCACTTTGTTAACCATATGCATAATTGTTAATTATAGTTAATGCAGATTGGCATGTTATCTACTTAAACATAGGGTTTATGTTTTGTTTGTTTACCCTCACCCAGTTAAAGAGGCTTTTTGAGATGACTGTTGAGGATTATTATTGAATTTGCTAATACAATGATGAAATGCATCTATGATTTTAATATTGCATTACTGCTACAGGATATGCATCAATTCAATAGTATGTATTGATTACAATGAGTCAATTTACTTCTTACAAAAGAGTACTTTATTATTTCTATTTTGAAAGGATTTTAACAGGTCAAATCACTATACCAATTATGTCTGGCAACTAATGGGTATAATAAAGATAATTGTAACCGTTTATTTATTCTGAAAGCCCTTACAGCTAATGTACTTCCCACTGTTCTGTTAAGGAGTGTACCTTTCATGTAGATGTTAACAGCGTGTAGGTTATTGTTGTGCCCTTTCTTGACTCTGTTTTGAGAGTAGGATTGTAACATTGGCGATGTTGTGAGCATCAACCATTCTTAATTATCAGAAAGACTAAAGTACAAAACACAATTTGGATGATACAAAAGTATACAGGACTTCACAGCCCTTCCACACAAATGATATAAAAAAAAACATTAAAGTTGACATAAATGATACTTTTACATTTCAGACAACCACACCTAGTCATTTCAGATGGCCTGGATAACACACTGCATTCCAGAACTGGTGTGTTTTTAATTTGCACTTTACTTGGGCAGTTCCTCTATGATAACCCTGGATACGGAATTCCATCCTGTGGACGCGTCACCTCGGGGGTAGTCGGCACATGTCCCCACCCAGATAGCCACATCCACTAGGCCAGACTTAATGCCTTCGCACAGCCCCTCCACTGAAAAGAGCAGCAGAACCGTTATCACAAGCCATTCTGTTAGAAGTACAGTTAAGTTAACACCCACGTCTGCTAACAGAGCTTTGATGTTTTTTTTTTTTTTGGTTTACTACACTTTATAAGATCTGTTACATCACTTTTGTGATATATATTATGCACAAACCACAAGAAAATGTGTTCACCGATTTCTGAAACCCTTGACTCTGCAGCTTTGTTAATTGTCTTGTTGCTTATTAAAATGTTTTTTTCCATGTTGACGAGGTGCCAGACTGTTGTGGTGCTGTGTGGTTCTTCCACATGATACTGACTGCTCTGGTAAATAGCTTTTTGGCATTGTCAGAGAAGATTTGACAGTTTTCATGGGCTCAACCAACATTCTCAGCTCTGCTGCGCATCCCACAAATGCATGTTCCTTACAATGTGGCATTATTAAGAAGGGGAAATAATCAGGCTTGGTATAAGATTTGTGGACCAGAAGCATTTTTACAACACATTTTTTTTATCAAACACAAATTTCCTTACATTGTAAGCTAGCTGTATGTTATGGGAATATGAGATTTCCTGACACAATAATACAGTAATCAGCAGGTATATTATTTGGCCTGTGTGTTGACCAGATCAAACTAGTCTAACCCCTAACCAACCTGATGATGTTCTGTGGATGTTTATGGTGGAGTTGAGTTCAGGGCTGCCTTGGTCCAGGTAGATGATGGACTCTATGGGTAGAGGAGCAGTGCACTCTGCACCGTTGAATGTGAAGTACCAGCGCTGGCAGCAGGCGGCCTTACACTTGAGTCTCAGTGAACCCGTGAACAGCACTCTCAGGGCACTGTCTGAACGTCGCTTGGTGAATGTACAGTCCTATGGCAACGGAGAGAGGAACACAGGCAGCAGACCTTAATTAATTCTTTATTGGATTATTACATCTGCGGATTAAAATTTATTTACTCTGTTCTAAGAAACACTGTGAATGACACCCCCACAGAAACACTCTATGAAAGTGTCTGCCTACTGTACAGACAATTACAAGACCCTCTTTGCTACAGAGATCATTTCTGAAAGGGTTATTTAAACCCTTAGATAAATCCAATAACCCATATCACTTGTAAATGTACAAGTTTGCATTTGGACAAGACACAGGCCTAATAGTGGTTTGTCCCACGTAAACCATTCAGAAAAATTGCTTAAAACACGTACCCTCCTCCCTTCTCTTCTCTAAAACGACCATGTGACCTCTTATTTTCCCTGAAAATTTTCAGTTTAAATTAAATTTTGTTTCATTTTAATCTGTGGACAGTCCACCATGTACCCTTTAAAGGATTATAAATTGAGGAATGTAGACATTAATTGACTGTTATTATTCGCAACTATGGGGCTAAATAATGGCACCAATGTGCGGCACACATATGCTTATGATGCATCATTTTTATTTAAATTACCATAACCAAATTGGATCGGATCGAAAATAAAATCAATCTGGGACCTTGTGAATCAGAATAAAATCGATTAGGGAAATCAGTGGCTATACCCAGCCCAAGGAACCCAGGCAACACGATGGTTAAGTGGCTAGCACTGTGGCCTCAGCATGAAGGTCCCGGGTTTGAACCACGGTCATCCTGGCCTTTCTATGTGTTTGCATGTTCTCCACACGTCTGTGTGGGTTTCCTCCGGATACTCCGGTTTCCCCCACTATCTAAAAACATAATTCTCCAGTCAGTGCCATTGACCAGGGACACTGCCAACCGTCATGAGTGGTTTCCCGGGCGCTGCACAGTGGCTGAATGAAATGATGGCGTCAAAGCGGCTCACTTTTGCCCCCCTCCAGAGCAGGCCCGTCTGGGTACAACATGGCGCGTTTGAACTGGTAATGGAAACGCAAATCGGCACGGCTTGACGTGAAAAAGCCCCATAGCATGCAGACACATGTGGCCAGCCATCACCAGGAAAGCTCCAGCTCAGCGGCAACCAAATGGTTTTCCACAGGTTGTTATCTTTACATAGTATGGAAATGATATAGAGAACCTTTATACACAGTTAACTTCTATATAGTTATACATCATGTATTTAACACACAAATTATTTTTCAATAGATGCAGACATTAGGTAATGTACTATTATGTCTATACATACAGTATACATACAGGCTGATGCAGTGTCAGTGTGAATTGCAATTCATAAGCTGTAAAGCACACACACATACACACAGCACAACACTTACAGCTATTTTACCAAGATCAATCCCATAGTTGAGTGAGTTCCAAGCACACTGCTTGTAGTTGGGTCTCCAGGGCTCCTCGAAAATCTCGCTTACACACTCGCCCTTCTCTCCCTTGGCACCATCGCGCCCAGGGATTCCTGGTGTCCCCGGGATGCCGTTGGATCCAGGGTTGCCTTCTCTGCCCGGGGCACCGTGTGGGCCCTGCAAACAGCTGCCATACTGCCCACCAGGAGAGAGATGGAGATGAATGGGCAGATGCATGGGCACATGAAACAGCAGCTCCCCATTCATCCCAGTACGCCCATGCCAACAACACATTGCACAAACAAACAATGCTGTGGTACCTGTATGAGTACACACTATTGAAACATGACTAAATAAACAAAGTAACGGGAGAATCACCCGTCACATGCTGGGGAAAGATGTATTATTATTCAATAACGCAAAGTATCACAGATCACATACCATGTCGCCAAGGCAAGTCAATACAAGCAAATGTTGCAGGACTGTTAAAGCTCTAGTGCAAATTGCAAATGTGGTGAAGCATAAAAAGCAGATGTAATTCCTAAACCAGAGCATTAGCCATGGCAATGCCACAGAGCAGGATTATGATGGCACTGTGTCAATCTGGAATTAAAGATCGACAACCATTTTTAGAGCGTATGATCGGTGTCTGCGGCCACCGCCGTGTGAGTCATTGTCTTCTCAGACTGCCCGACTATGTTTACACAGATGTTGCCTCTTAGTCATGCTGATTCAAACCATGGCAGTCAGCCACAGTTACATTATAGAAGAGAGACTGAATAAAAGGTATTATGTAGCACTTTGTGGTTTAGATCATTTTGACCAGGTTTAGTAAAAAACCAAGTGTGGACAGCATATTGTTTGCCACATATGTAGGCTACATAATAGTTCTGCTTATAGTCTCTGGTGGACCAGCCCGGGACCAGACACTTTTAGAATGTCATACCTAGATGTCAAATTATTTATATAATAATAATAACTTTATTGCAGGTCTAATTTAAATTGTAACCAGGAAACATTAAGGTTATAGAATGAATTTTACCTTAATGCTAAAATTGTTTGTATTTAACTTAACCAACCGATTCAAGACCAACTATAATGATTGACAAGTAGAAGTGCAGCTTTACCCTTTAATAAACAATGCTCTTAGCAAATTTGCTATTTTTTAGTTTTTTTGGGGGGTTAGTAGATAGATGCGTGTAAAAATTTATTTTTGCCACATGGTCAGAAAAGTCACAAAGAAAAGAATTATAAACAAGATCCTGTCCTGGCATAAGTGTCCGGGAAAGGAGGAAACACATATGTGCATGTATCAAGCAGAGAAAAAAAAAACTAGGGAAAATTTAGAATTGCATGTCACAAATGTATTATCCTGGTAGAGCCATTAAGTGACCCAACTGGAAAATCCAAGAGCCTTCTTTGCTAGAACTGCAGTTTGACATCATAGCTGCCATGGGAAATTAGAAAAAAAGAAACTTTATGATCAAATAAATAAAATTTAAAAATATATGTGTGGCATGCATGCATGGCATTTTATCTGCATGTAATGGATAAAATCCAGTGGAAACTTTGTTGAAGTTCTTTGAATGATTTTGCCAATATACTTTGAAATGTTAAAAAGGAAATGTGAATGTGTTTTTAATACAGGTAGATATGTATTCAGCATACATTCAAACCAGACCAGTGAATGGAGCCTCTGTCCACTCCACTCACAGCTAACTTTCTATTAGAAACAAGCCTAGTGTGTTAGGGGGTGCTGCCTGCTGAATAGGCTACTGCAGGCCAGTATTAGTATAGTCACAGTCACACAGGCTAGACTACTGGAACCTCAAAGTTCCAGTTAAAAATCTTCCTCAGAGTTAAGAAAACACATGAAGCAAGGCCAACGAAAAACACATGTTCGTCACAAATCATGCAAGATATAGAACACAAGCATTGTGAAATGTTAGGGCTAGTTTTAGTAAAACAAAGACCATGATTACCATGGTGTGCACATGAGATGATCTCCCTTCCTCTGTGTGTCTAGTGCAGTTGGGCTTTTCAGCATCATTTCCAGTGCACTACGGTATATACATGGTGACATGACACAATACTTTCATTACACACCCCTTTGTTACTGCTTGGGATAAAATTATAACGGGGCAGTTGAGCAGCCAGTCAGGGTTTCCCGAAGACACACAGATGTATGATACAAAAGTAATGTTTACAAAGTAACATAGCCCACGTTAGCCAGTGGTCATTATGTGACACTTATGAGTAGTAGGCTGCTATATCGGTACATTCGTTTCAAATTGTTTACATTTTCAAAGTTGGGGGGACGGCAGACAATGAAGCATACCTCCTATGTATGAATTATGTTAGTGATTTCTAGCAGACCATAACAGGTCTGTTAAAAACAATAGCTAAAATGATAAAAAAAAAACATACGTAATTTTGTAGGATAATAAATACTACACAAAACGTCTTACTAAAATAGGCCTACTAGTTGTAAGTTGTAAAACTGCAAGCATACGTCTATAATGAACATATATAGTAGCCTAGTCTCGATCTCACGTTAATCTAGTTCTGTAAACTACCAGAGCGCATAATGGCCAACCAATGCATCTTACCTTTTCTAATTCAGCAGCTTTTCTGTAGCCTCTATTTCTCACCTTTTCAACGCCGTATAACGGTATAACCAAGCAGGCCAGTAGCAACAAGTTGACTAAAGGAGACATAGTAGCCTATTGACTGTCTAGTTAACATTTGGTATCAGGTCAGACAGATCGACTCTCGGAGCAAGGAGGCTACGAGTTTAGGAAAGAGGCATGGAGGTTGGGCTGAGGACGCATCCAATACATTCTGAGTTCATTCTCTTTGTGCGCATACGAATTTTCAAGCAACAGAGGCTACCATTTGAACCCGTCGATTTCTATTTAAAATATGATTCTAGATCAGTTAGTCATAACAGAAACAAGGCTTTCAATGTATTTATTAACAGCGTATCATACCGTTGCCATAAATAACCTTTTTTCAAATGCATTTTACATGTGGTCCACCTGGATACAGGCTACAGAGAGTAAGCACGGTCCCCATCTAGACCAACTGGTAGTTTAAACATTCCTTAACCTCCAAAATAGCCTAGATCTATTAAAATAATAAAGTATAATAAAAGGAAAATCTGCATAGAGGCCTAAATACTGTAGGTAGGCTATAAAAAAGTAATTTTCTAAAAATCACAGTATGCAGAAAGGTATGGTCCATAATCCAAAGGTAAAAATATTAAAGACCCTTCAATTCACAAGATGATATATTTAGAAGATATAGAATCCCTACAGATTCAAATGACACCAAATCTGTTTCTTCCAATACATTCACCACTTTACACCTACACATTTGAGATAGATACATACATATATGTTTTACAATGTATACTCCTCTGGTAGGCTACAGCACCTCAGAAGCCCACATTTCTTCCCCAGCCAGCTCACTGTGGGTCAAACCATTATTCTCTAAAGTGCCAGCAGGTGTGTAAGGGTAGATAATGTTGCTATATGAAAGCTGTATGGGGGAGGCCATGTGCTCTATAAGTTTCAAACCAAAACTGTTGTCTTATGCTGGTTTAAACCACAATAATGGTAACTGCAGACAAAATGGTACCCTTGTGATACCATCCTAATGTCAGCAGTTTGTTAGACTTTTTTTTTGACACGATAATCAGTCTGGACAGGAACAGTTAGCGTTGTCACAAAGCTAAGTACACTGGCGAAGTTGGTTAGCCGTGATAAACTGATTAAACAGATGGTTGGTACAGTCACATTTTAGAAAGACATTGCCCTTTTCCAGACAGTATCAATGGACAGCGAGCTTCCTAGTTTTAGATGGTTCTGTGCACCAAACATTTGGCGCATCAGGTTAGCAAGTCCACACCACTTTGTTTTCCAAATAAACAAGAGCCATGGCAGACTAGTAGACTGTTAGGACACATTCTGCTGAATTTGACAAAATGTATTTTTGATTAGAATCTCTCACCCACTCTTAATTACAGAGCTGAAATTCTGCTATATATGCAAATCTGAACAACAAATATACATTGCCAGTAAATAAAAAAATAAAAAAAACATTTACAATAAAACATGAATCCAACATTATCTAAAAAGATGTTTTCCCCAAAAGAACAAAAATAAATGTCATGCTATATCTGCTAGATATGTTTTAATATGTTCAAAAAAAAAAAAAAAAGACAGAAAGACAGAAAGAATGTTGATAGTTATACCATTCCTCAAAACAGTGTACAGACTAGACCAGTGGAAGTTAAACAATATAACATATTTACATAAATATTGTTGGTTCCTAATGTGCAGGTTACACAATTATAACAGCACACAAATAGCATTAATTAATGTATTCCATAGAATGGTTGGTGGTTGTTGTACATTAGAAACATAGCCTTGTCAAAAGGCTTTAGCCTTAATCCCTACTAAATGGCTAACCTCAATAAAGCTCAGTGACATTTAGGAAACCTCTAGAGACACTTGAAGTGCCCAAGTTCTTCTCACAACATTTTGGAACAAAACTTGAGGTATTATCCCTGGTAACGATAATTCAACAACTGAAAATGCATTTCATGTCATGAAATAAAAAAAGTACAAT
>JAODVN010018236.1:0-11118 GCA_025434125.1 Chologaster cornuta
CCACAGAAGCACTAAATAACCCAATCCACGACACACCTCCCAGAACCTCTAATACTGAATCTTCGACCAGTAAACATAAAGAATATAATAGTAATATAATAAGACATCACCTCATAAGGCAACAGAGAGACTGCTGTGAACGCGTCACGTAAGACTATACGCCAAGCACGCGTGATACACACGCAGGATTTAACAAGATATCTGTGTTCGCTGTGACAGAAGCACCCAACAGCGCTGGAGAAGTGTGTTGTTTTGATCGAGTTATGGCGTTACAGACATATCAACAATCGTTCTCCAAAATTCTGACTACACTGGGCTCTAACAAACCGGTGAGTGTGTGCTGAGCCTTAACTCTGACCCTTGACCGGGCGTCATGTACAATTATCCGCTTTGGAGACGCTTCCGATCATGGCAGATGTGGTATCCGTTACCTAGGAGCGCTGTGCTCAGGTGAACTGGGAGAGGCTGCGGTTGCCCGGAAGAAACCCACTCATGTCAAACTGAAACTATTTTTATTTTTAAATCAGACCGCCGATACACACACAAACACACACACACACACGAGACAGAAGGCACCATTAGTAACAACGCGTATGCTACCAAATGCCCTTGATCCTTCACATACGCGGCCATGAAGAGGAGATGAGGGAATGCTAGGCGACTAGCTAACTGCTCAATTTACACGGATACCCGACAGCCTGCTCCCGTTCCAACGCTGTATTGCATCACAGCCTCTCCGTAACAATGGACGGTGAGGGCAAGCCAGTGCATTAGCATGTGACATGCCACTAGGGTGTACTTAAAGGATAAAGGCTGGCATGTTAAAGGCAGGGTTAGTTATTCTCGCTTACATGAGCTCAAATCAAAACAATATCCCTCTGGAGGACCGCCTCACACATTGAAACACATTGTGAAGCAAAGCGTTGTTGTTGTGAGCCAGGACTGTGTAGAAATATCAGATTATCTCTAAAACACGCACAGAACGGTAAGACAGCGAAATGCAAGTAAATATTTGGTGAATTTGACATAAAAAGCTTACAAGTAGCTTGCAATAGCTGACAATCCCACTAAGGAGTTCCGCTACATAGGTAAAAAACAACAGATTTTCCACTTGTTGCTGGGCTCGTCTGAGGGTCTTTTCCCCAGTATCAAGAGGACAGATAAATATCTGAGCATGCCAATGGGAGAACAGGGTGCTGCTACATTGGCAGTGTGTAATTATGCATGTCCTGAAAGGCAGAATTTGCTCCCAAAAAAACATCCACAGAAAAGCTAAGACGGGAAAAAGCAAACACATCGATGGAAATTGTTGGACATACGTATGCATTTTCCCATGAGGCTGACCGGCCCCCATTCAGTCACTCTTCACAGTGTTGGTGGACTATGATTATGCAAACCTACATTTATAAAGCAGACATTATTCAGTAAGTATAGTCCAATTAAAAGTGATTTATGAAGGGGGTGCAGAGCCAGGCTCTTTAGAGAAGGACACCGTCTTGGTTGTCTCTGGCACTTTCTGGGGGACTGATGCCTTTTCTCAAAACAACTCAAGACAAGAGGTTTGGCATGCGTTTGAATTCAAATAGATTACGACAATAAACAGCAACACTCACGCCCTATTCGTCTGGTCGGGGAATAACCGGATGTGACGTTGCACGATCGTTTTGCAAAAGCAACTCCGAACAGCAGTCGAAATCTGTGCTTGACATTTTCTTTTGGTGGAAAAACTGCAGTTCTACGCTAAATAATTGAAAATGCCTACAAGTCTGCTGGCTTTACACTAGGTTGCTGTGCTTTGACAGCCAGTTTGTATTTCACGTAGTTGGCAAGCCACTGCCAGATGTGACGTCACGACAGACCAGACAAATTCAGCAGTGCCATTTTAACCAGAGCCATGTAGAAGAGAATTGTGTCAAAGGAAGCATGGTCACATGGTCACAGTTCCAGGAAGTGCTTGGTGAGTCATTTGAATCGATGAATACAAATAGAACTGACATTTTGGTAAATAGCAGTCAATAAATGCATCGACTTACATTTACAATATAATTTCTAAAGTATTTGTAGCTAATGTCCGGGAACTGTTGGGGTCCCACGATCGCTGTGTAAAACACAGTCCATTGGAGCAAAAGGAGTGGATGCAACCCTCTCTTCTACACGGCTCCGATTTCAAACGTACTCTCTCACCAGTGTAAGTAGAGCCGTTTGTAACCTAGCGACCCAAAGCCTGCAGGCCTAGCGGTGCGGTAGCATGGGTAAAGCAGCTGTCAGTCACTTAAGGTTAAAGCCAAGTCATCAACTCTTAGCCAAACTGCCCATCGCCTCTGCTAAGCATCATCATCATTATCCTCTTCGTGCTCTTCCATTGTTCTGGGTTAGCTGCAGTCCTAATGTAGCTCACACACACCATCAGTGTCGGATACGCACTCGACAACACAGGACCTTGTTACAACCCATTAAGGAACCATAACATGCTCTGGAGAGAATACAGAGACCACTGCCATGAAGTTTGTACATAATGAACCAAACTTGATGAAAGTGGCAAAACAATTAAATACATTTTAAAAATAAACACTTCTCCAGGGTTAAAGTATCACAATCACACATTTCTAATTAATTTATTCATTAATGTTTTCCATGTAAATTGTTGTGTTTGAAACAGTGTTTGTTGTCTTGGACAGGATGCTTTTGGAAATCCATCCATTTATCCATCCATCCATCTCCACTTTTTTTAAATAACATTTTTAATCTCAATAAGACTTCCCTGGTCTCATTGACCTACTGGACTATAATTACAGTTGTAGGGCCATGAATGGGTTGCATTGCCTATTTGAGTCCTTGTGAACCACTGCCTGGTGTTGGGTAGCACTAGAGTAGCACTACTACACTATAGCATAATAGTAGAGTAGAACTACTACACTATAGCATAATATGATATTAGCATGTTTTGGTTTGCTAATAAGGGGAATAGCACTACTACACTATAGCATAATATGCTATTAGCATGTTTTGGTTAGCTATTGTGAGTAGCACTACTACACTATAGCATAATATGCTATTAGCATGTTTTGGTCAGCTAATGCGGGTGAGTAGCATATAGCTACTAGCACATTGACAGCAGCCTTCTCTTTGCCACCCTCTATAATGTAGATTTAGGTCAACTTGCACACATGCACACACAATAGCCCCACAGTTATGATATTCAGGCTAGTACATGTAGTAGAAGTAGTACATGCCAATTATTTTCATTCACAGTAGAACAGCCCTAATGTAATGTGCATATGTTCAAGCACAATACTGATACTGTCTCTGCTACACCGGGCCTGAGAGGCGCTGGTCCGATGATCATATGAAGAACATTAGGTCCCGTTTGGGGCTCTATTAATACAGGGATATCCCGTATGTAGAGACACTAGGGGTTGCACTGAGACTACACTACAGTCTGTTACAGACGGGATCAATAGAACTGGCTGCGTTCTCTTCTAATAAACATGATGTCATCCATTCAAAGCTCTAGGCACACTTCTCCGCATGTGTCTGGAACTGGCTTGAACCGGTGTTGCGAAAATGCTGTTTTAGTTACAAACTCAGCGCTGCAGCGCCTCTTGAGCTTTTCATTGTGGACATCCACCGCTAGCTCTCTCCCAACAGAGCTGACAGATTTGTTTATTCTCAACCCTTCCACTGTTACTTCAAAACATAGGCGTTGAGCTGGGAGTAGGGCTGAAACCATTTATCGACAAACTCGATTAACTCTATTACAAAAAATTCTCGATGCAAATGACTCGAGCATTGAAGCTTAGTTTAATGTATAATATATAGTAACTGTGCAATGTGTTTCTGTGTTATTCTGTTTACATGAAGAAAGCAGGTGTGTGTATGAACATATTTAAAACATGTCTATAGCTACATTCACACTGCACACCAATCTGGCCCACATCCAATTTTGTCGCCTCTAAGTGACTCAGATCTGACTTTTGTGTGTCAAACCTTTTGAAGTTGGAATCGGTCATTAAATCAGAATGTGTCCATTCTTAATTTATAATCCTTCAAAGGGTCCACGCTGGACATATTAAGCCAAGTGAATTTTCTCCTGTGGAGCCGACATTTTACATCGTTTGTCAAATAAAGACATCACTTTTAACTGAAACAAATAGGCCTACTCCTTGAACCTAGATGTTTCCTTTTGTTACCTGGCTACAAAATATAATTGCTCACTACTTTTCGTTGAGCTATGTCAAATAGATCCGTATCTAAAACACTGTCTGTGTTTAAAATCTGTCTTAGTTTTTATGGCAAGGAATCTGTGTTTGTAACTGAATCTCCCAACAGTCCTAATTGCACTTAAATTGGTTAACTTTTGACATATTGTATACAGTTTAGGCAATACAAATTTAGTTGTTGTTCATTATATGATGATATTTCTTATTTTCAATTTTTTATGTGTACCATTACTCTTTAGTATAGCAAAATATAAAATTAGATTCATCGATTAATCGTTGTAATAATCGGCAGATTATTTTATTACTAAAATAATCGATAGCTGCACCACTACCTGGGAGTGTTAATAACACTAGCTAACTGAAGGACGGTACCCTATATTTGGTACAACTTGTGGAACCTCAATTTGCTCATAACATAATTTCTGGCTGCCACCCCCGTTAGTTTTGGGTAACCAATCACAGTGCTAGCTTTGGGTAATTAAAACCAGTGTTATCCTTTGATAGCTAAAGGTGTAAAAAACTAACATAAATATGAATACAACGATGCTACTGGTCTCACACACACACACACACAACTCCTCTCATCCTGCTCCTCAAAGGCCTCCATCGTCTGTTTCTTAGCCTCAAGCCAGTCAGACAGCCCACTGTATCAAGCTGACAAAAGCAGGACACACGCATACACAGGCTGACAAGCAGGGGGATTTGTGTCTGAGGTCAGTGTTCTGAAAACGAGAGTTTAGGACTAAACCCAGATCACGAGCCAACGTCAAGCGCACATACACCTCCTCCACAGACATATGGCGAAAACACACTTTACCATGGTCATTTGTCAGGGCCCACACATAGACTGTATATAAATAGACAAACCCACAATGACATCACCCGTAGCTTTTCTCAAGAACTGGAAGACTGTGGTGAGCTATTTGTGCTGGCTCTGGCTGCTGCCATCTGTGTAGTACCCGACTCCGCCTGTAATGCCCCCGATCTATTATAGCGGGGTAAATGTATGGCCAAAACATTTTATTCCGATGAGTTATGAAAATATCCCTGGCCCCATCCCATGCAGTTGTCATGAACAGGGAGACTAGCTTTTTTTATTTTTTTTAAACCAGGTTGTTAACATGTTGTAAAGTCAGATTTTAATATTGGAATTTATGGGGATTGACTCCCTTTTGCAGTCAGCCTCAAGTGACCATTCAATGAACGGCAGGTTTTGGCACATCCGCATTGTATTTATTTTTTCAGCACCTGAGCTGCTCCTCAAACACAGTTCAGTGTACAACCTACATATGTAGGCCGGCAGTCTTGTGACTCTGGCTAACGTGGAAAAATATCACATACGCCTGTTGCACGGTAGCCTCGCAAAACCATCCTGCTCTCGCAAGCTTCAGTTTTATTTCGCTGTGAGAATTGGTCTGGAAAGCCTCACAATCATTTTGAATGTATCCGAGTAGCATCAGAATCAGAAATACTTTTTTAATCCCCTAGGGGACATTTTTTGTCACAACTTCTCAGCTTGTATTTAACGAAATAAAAGAATAAACTACGATTAATAAAATTCATAAATATTAAATATAAATAAATATTACAGGATAATCTACCATAACTAGGTAAAATAAAAGAAATGCATCGGTTCATTATATTACAGTATTAATATTAAAGCATCTGAACTTTCCAATCAGCGTCGTGTTTACAGCTATATAGCGTGCTTTAGGTGTGCCGACAGTGAAAACGACAAGATGGTTCATCCAATCAACTGCAAAGTATTATATTAAAATTATTATTATTATAAAGTACCTGCCATTCACAGACAGTTTCAATGTACGGCTCTCCAGATGGATTTGTGACAACAATTCCTCTGGCATGTCAGGTTAGTTGCACAGCCCTTCAGTGTTGAAGCAGCATCGTAAAATGTTGTAGGCTAGTTTACGATCCCTTATGAAAGCAAGCCAAAGGGGCATCCCTAAAACGAAGACAAAGCTTTCCTTGAAGATTGATATGGTTGATATGAGTCTTTAACCTATAGGTTAGGTTAGTTATGCCACCGCTAAACAAGCATGTGTGTTTAATACCCTAGAGAAAAATAAATAAACAAAAAAGAACACAAAAAGGTCCAGGGCGAGACCAGGGCAAACTTCTCTTCTCACTGCTGTGCTGACATTTGGTCGGAGTTTCCTCCCATCAGCATCAAACCGCCTCCTCTCTAGCACTTCCCGGGCCGGGATCAAACGCTGCTTCAGTGCTGCCTTGCGCACGGCTGCGGCAGTTGTTGTGAATACAAGCTACATGATACATGCTGCACCTACCTTCCGCAAACTACCAACGTTTGACGAACACACAAAGCGTGAATTACAGCCGATCTTTCAAAGAGCATTGAGTAGAAACATGACTCAGACTAGTGCTACAGGGTTCTGTATGTGTCTATGTGTACCATGATAGGGTTGCCTTTGCCATGTACCTCTTGCTCCAATCCCAGACCTGTTTACCTCCAAACCTCACGAGCCATAGTCAAGGTTACAATATTATCATAGCACCCCCCCCCCCCCCCCAATACTCAACAAAAGAGATGGGCGTGGAGGCTCATTTATTTCTACAGAAGAAGGGAAATAGAATGAAGAGCGACAAAATACTCAATTTTCAGGCTTGCCTAAACATGTACAATACAGGCTTTATTTCCATGTCATACAATAGTAATTCAGTTGGTTTTCTCTTCTAACCAGCCGACCTGACTGGCAGTGAGTGAAGTTAGTTAGTGAAGCCAGTTAGTGAAGTGCTTCATTCAGTTCAGATGATAGACTTCCCCACAGCAGAACCTCCCCTAATACAGCGTCCCTGTATCCCATCCGTCTGCTCATCCAAGTGCAGATGAGAAAATAGGTGTGGATGAGTATAAAGAAATGTACTGAAATTATCAATTGACAATCATGAAGCATTATTGTATGCCTGCACATGATATTTAAGTCCATTATTGACCTACTCTGGTATATTAGACTACTTGCATCCCTTTGAACCATGGCCAGATTACTGATGTGGCACGGCCCGGGGACCCTTCCTTTATGGGCCTAGGGTTGACCCTGTGAAGGGTCTTACTAAATAGACTGCTTGCTTTGAGCTCAAATGTGTCAACGGGATATAGTGAGTGTTATAGACAATCACAGCAGTTGGAAGAGCTGTGCTGTTGATATAGAGCTGCATTCTGAATCTGATGTCAGATGAGTTTATCAATGCATCATATTAGCCACGTGCAAATATTGCCATATAGTTTAGTAGTGACACTCGTGTTATAAATTACTCTGACGTCTACCCTTCACTGATTCTTTATAATTGCCAGTTGCTGTGACGTGTGGGGTTGTCGATAATCATTTTACAGGTAAGACGCTTTAGAAAAGGTCCCCGCCTTTAAAGCTGTGATATACAGCAGAACATGAAAGGTGTTGAGAGATTAATATTTAAACACAAAATATAAATGCATACGAAGCCTTGGACAGACAGTGGTCATTTTGAATGGACAGGTGAGACCTCGGTCCCTCAGACAACATCTAGATGAGAAGCAGGCGGACTCATGGCTGTTCCATCGCTGCATCGGGCCTCTTCTACTAGGTCAAAGCGCAAGGAGGCATATAGTCAATGCAACTGAGATCCGTATATCACAGATGTGGAAGATTGCTGGCCCGGCACCAAACCCATTAGAATATCTAAACCGTAGTAACCTGTGTGACAATATGATTGACTATCACCATCTTTCTTCGTAATTTTCCACGCAAAATGCGCCGTTCGTATGGCGTGCGTGGCACACAACGCGACAGTGCACGTCTGCGTTGGTGCGCGTACGTGCGACCCAGCTCGATATAATACTGTGGGGCAGAATGGGAGCTACATGCGAGCAGACAGGGAGATAACGTAACGTGATACTCACTTGCCAATGACCTCGCAAAGCTCGTACACATCTTCAAACAGAATGTCGTCGTCCGCCATAGTCCGACCCGGCTGGGGAAATGATCCCCAAATATGCGTCCCAAACCGTATGTTCCAAATGGAAGACAAAGGCCACACTCGACCTGGCGTTTGACAGAAATACCTAGGAACACGCCACTATGCAAAAAAGAGACAAGCTGAATGAGTTGCAAGCTATTCGAAATCCCAGTTGCTGCCTCCCGTCGATTTCGCCTCCCCGAACGCAGAGACTCGTCGGAAGGGTAGCTCCCAGGCAAAACGCGTGTTGGACTAATCCGTTTTGCAGACTCCGGTTCGGCCCCACCTTTGCCGATCTTCCCGGTTTCGTATTCCTTCTCAAAGCAAGGCGTGGGATTGCCAAACAAACATTCTAGTACCAGTCCACAGTCTCAGCTAGCCTATGGTCTACTGCCGTGCGTACAACAGACGATACGTTAGACCAAGTGGACCATCAGACTTGATTATAGCACAAATCCAGGTGGAGACAGTGATCTCCACATCCCGAAAACCCACGGGCTACTTTGATTTGATTCAAACGTGCGCAATCCCGTCCTCTGGCGCAATGGATGTGTAGCTAGCGTCTGTATCTCGGTCAGGGAGGACTTGCTCCGTCTATCCGTCTCCGGAACACCCAGTCGTTGATTTATTTTTCCCCTTCACCCGTCGCTTCTACATTCTGCCGTTCTGGCTTCCAGAAAACTAAGCCCCTCCTACACGGCGGTTATGAAACTGTTGGGTTGTCCGCCATTTTGGCTCTTTGCCGTTTGGCTACTTGATTAGGATTACAATATTTGAGCCAGCATGGCGGCGTGGTGGCGCCATTGGGGCTCGTCAAGGGCTCGTCCATGGCTAGTGTGGGAAAAAAAGGTAGATTGCGGAACGCTTAACTACAAACTCGTTATGTCGTAAGCGGGTGCCCTACGCAGACAAACCATACACAACAGCTACACGATTATTGTGAAGTTGTTAAATAATACAATATTTATATGTATTGTATATTTGTTCCACCCGAGCAAAAAACAAATATGTTTTTTTTTTAACACAATAATAATTGGGGAATTTTGCGTCATGGGCACATCATACTTACATAATTGTAAGCATTAAAATGCATTAATAAATAAATACATTTGGAGTGGACCTATATTAACAAGGCTATAGAACAATAATGATTTTTATACAATTAATAGAACTTCCACAAAAATGATTGGGGACATGACAGTTGAGTGTAGGCTACTTCAGTGTTATGTTATGATACAATTTTTATTTTATTTATTTTTAAAGGTGTCATTCCATGAAAAGAAAATATTTTATTTTAACATTTTTATTAACAATGTCGATGTGACCTGGATATGTACTGGTCCTTAAAAAATGTCCTTCAATCTGTAATCACCATAAAAGAAAACGAGGCGATGAAACATGCTAATTGGAAAAGTGTGCGATTTCTATGTAGAAGCTGCACACAGTTTGTTTGGTAACGTGCTCCTATGTAACCCCTCATTCATGGAATAATACGTTTTTTTGGATATATTTGGCTGGTTAACGGGCAAGGATGGTTGCGATGTTGTGCTATGGTATAACATAACCTTCATTTATAAAATAATGTGCTTAGTAGATATGGCTGGTTATCAAAACGTCACACCCCTAACCCTACACATTATTCTACTGACAATGTTGACACAAACAGCGATTAACCCCAATCTGCTTCCCATAGCCTTTACTGTAGTCTGAACAGTGAGTCGGAATAAATGTACAATATTTGCACCTTGGAAACACTGTGTAAAATAAAGCCTATGTGGTTGAAACCCGTAGAACTACATGTTCAAACCGCATTTCGCGATGAAATGTGTTTAGTAAAGCAGCCATAGCTTCATGCAGTGCGTGGAAGAAGGGGCAAGTTGAGCCTTGACTTGTTTTATTTAAAGCAACAGATACTGAACAGAGTGTAATCTCATTGTGGTGATTGGTCTTTTTCACATAATCTATGTGGTATTTTAACATAAACGTCAACTGCATTGCATTAACTCAAGGAACTGTCGACTCATGAAAAGGAGGATGGAATGACTCCTTTAATACATTTTTAAAGCTCTAAAATGAAAAGTGTTAGCTGATTTTAAGACAAAATATACCATATAATGTCACTATATCAATCAATCAATCTTTATTTATATTGCACTTTTCATACAAATTCATTTAACACAAAGTGCCTTACACTACAACGTCATTAAAAACAATATAAAATGAGTAAAATACAATACAATATTTAAAAACAAAAAACCCTCGTTACACTCTTCATCCCAACCCTCCAATCAAAAAAAAATCGGGAGTCCGATTCTCACCGATTCCCACCATCCCCAATACACAAATCACCAGGGACCCCAGAACCCCGCTTCTCAGCCACCTCATTCACAGGGATATCACAGGGAATGACCCACCAAGCTACAGTAGCTACACACCTACACACGCACACAAACATTGTCATGAAGAAGTTGTTTGAGAGAATGCAAACGCTGCCATCCAGGCATAGTTTGGTTACTTAAAACATAATACTATTGGTTGCTGCATAATATATTACATAACCTACTGTAGGCCCATGTGTTATTTCAATTACGTGATTTTAGGTATAGGTTTGATAATGTATTCACTGTTCTTATACAATGTAAAAATAAAAATGTACTGTACCATGAATGAGTAGACTAATAGGCTAAAACGTGTGCACACAGAATGGAGACCTTGGACTGTGAGGAGATTTTGACAAAGTGTATTTAATTAGAATAGATGAATATGTCTTTAACTTGTATAACACAGTGTTAAAGCCCTAAACAGGGAATGTGTAGACATGCAGGCACAACATAGAGGCTCTGCTGTAGGTTTTGGCTGATTGCCTAATTACCAGTGTCTTAATAATTAAGGAGAGTCAGTAAACCCAATATGATGAGTTTGATCC
>JAODVN010018448.1:0-11111 GCA_025434125.1 Chologaster cornuta
ATATATATATATATATATATGTGTGTGTGTGTGTGTGTGTGTGTGTGTGTGTGTGCGTGTGTGTGTGTAAAATAGGACTAACTGAAATCTGATCCTGTTGGAGTCCAAATGGTGACGTCACTGAATGTGTTTGTTGTAAAAGATAGTGAGGAATTGTTTTCTTGTTCAAATGCAATAGCCTTTAATTAGATATTTCGCATAAATTGGTATGGACTGTAAACTACATGACGAAAACTGTACAAATATGTATTTTAGAGGATCGAGGAAACGGGGGGTTAATGCCATCGTTAGCCAATTAATGTCCTCTACACCAGGAGAAATGGTAGGCTACATATAGGATACTGCAACGTGAACAGGCTGGATACTGATATCTGACTTGCAAATATTTAATGTGAGGTTGGTGCTCTTACGATTACAGGCCTATAGCGTTGGCTATTTGAATTAAAACCACATCCCAATACATGATAGTTACATTAATCTAATCTTCATCGAGCAAGAATGCACGCTTTTGTAAATCATAATGAAACAGCTTTACTGTAATAAGCAAAAGAAAACGTATTATATTTTTCATACACGTCTGATGAAATGATCGAAAAGGCTATAGATATTAGTGATTATAATAATAGTATGTGTATTTATCCATGGCAAATACAAATAAAAAAACGAAAATAAAGTATTGTGCAAGCAAAAACTAAAAGGCCTATAGCTAGACTTTCGAAAACAAATGATTTGCAGTCCCAATTATATCCACTAAAATTAGAATATTTGTATTACTATTAACATTATGGGCATATACTGTGGATAACTGAAAATGTATATGGACCATTATAAACTACGACATTTAATCGTATCAGACAGGTATATTAACCTAATGAAAAAAAAAACTATAATCAGTGCACATTTTCTTCTAGCTTCTTAAATCTAATATACTGTAGCCCAGCATAAACACTGTCACAATTAATTGAAACCCGTTTTAGATGTTTTAGATTAACATACCAAGAGAACATCTTTGGTGGTGACGGGTGTTCAGTGGCCTATTTAACCAGACATATTTATAGGCAGCTGGTTTAGCCTACATGTGGGTAAATGTCTTTAAAGGCAATCTGCTTCTATATCATACTGTACGCGCGATCGTAATAAAGGTGTCATTATTTTCAATTTGACCGGTCGATCCAGGACCAGAATTGCCTAGGCAGCAGACACCATGGGAACATGACTTTCCTGCCGCGCATAAGCATTTACCTACCAACATTTTCGTTTTTAAAGACATTAGGTTTAAAATATTTAACCTAGAACAATAAACTAGTTTATTCCTGTCAAATGTTAAATTGTATACAAGCACATATATCTCAATTTGTCGGTTCGTTTAATTTAAAGACAAAAGGAACGTGGCTACAAAAAAATGAAACCAGTAACTGGCGGCGAGAAAATGAGGAGAGCAATGAAGGAAAGATTCAATACCATGTGCGCAGCCTCTCTCCCTCATATACAGCACTAGCTCTGCCCTTATTGGCTCCAGGCCAAGATAATCATGTCAGTGGTTAAAACGTAAAGGAGAGGCAGATGGCTGCTATGTATGGCAGAAATGATTTGTAGGCTACAATCAGGTTAAAGGAGATCAACAGACGTTTAAAAAATACATAGTTTTATACCCACCTAAAACCAACAGTTGCCACTAACACCAGCATTATCACAACTCAAGCGTGTCTGGAAACCCCGTTCACATGAAGGATTGCTCAGCCACTCTGAGGGGCAGGCTACTCAGTGAACAGCTGGGGTGGGTAAGTGTGATGATGTCAGATGTTTGTTTCAAAATGAATTTCCAGAGATGAAACATACAAACATTTGTAGCAACCAATTAACCAACCAAAAAGTTACAAAAAGTATCAGGTCTATGCCCATTAGGAGCCAATGACAGGAAAAAATTCCCAATGGAGTCAAGTCAAAGTTATTAATATAGACCTTAATCGCATTACAGTCTCAAATGACAACCCCTGAAGCTGCTCCTCCTCACTGGCAAGGAAAAACTTCCATAAAACCTCCATGGATAAAAGAAAATAAACTTTTGGAAGGGACAACAGAGGAAGGAATCCACCCTTCCAGGATGATTAGGATGCAATAGGGCAACAATAATTTTACAATTTTAAATTTAACTAAATGTCTCACATTGAACAAATTTTGTAGTTTTTAAATATAAATTTGTCCGTCCAAGGAAATATTGACAGATTCCTAGTCCTTTAGACACGACCAGGTCCGCACATCGTCCATTTGGTCTGCGCTACCCGACACAGGAGACACGGTTGCAGGAAAGGCAACCACCGCAATCCATACATGGAGTTTATATACAGACCATTAAGTACATTTTGGGTTTGGGTATACCACCAGGGAATGGTTGTTTTCTCCTAGTTTAATAATGACCCCAATCCATTTGATACCATACATCACGTAACTGAATACAGCAGGGGTCACCAAGCTTTTTGGAGAGATACTTCAATAGATCTGAATAATATGAAGGGCTGTGTAGAAGTAGACTAGCCTACCAGATATGTTTAGCATGAGGAGATGGTAAGATAGCAACACGCTAGGCGGTATTTGTTGAATTTGACAAAAAGTGTATTATCTTAGGCCTTAGGCCTTCCTTTAAATCTCACATCTTTAAACAATGTTCCGTTTGCATCAAACACCCTTCCTATTAACATCATCCGCTGCGCTACTGATGCTGTCCACTGACTCTCATTGGCTAAACCTGCACTATAACCAGATCCCGGTTCAGCTGCTCTGGCAAATTATAGACATAGCCGACACTCTTCCAACCATCATATGGCTACTTTCATCATATCCAACCATCATATGGACACCGGAGTCTCTAAATTGCGCCGCTTTGCCGTCACAGTCAGACAAATTAGATAGGCCTACTTCATTTATATATATATTTTTTACTAATAATCATTGCAAATATACAAAGTTTTCTAGCTTTTCTGCCATGTTTGTCTTTGTTTACTTTTTTCAGCTCCTATAGCGGCGCCCGTTTGCTTGTCTCAGATACTGCGATGGTTCGTTCTAAGCGAACAATATTGAAATTTAAGCCCAAACAAGATCCGGTCAAATTCATTCATACAACATCGGTTTGAAAATGTTAAGTTCAATATTCCCATTTTCAAATCTACATAGGCTGCAAGTGTTATTGATAAAAAAAACAACAACACAATTACATTGTTAGATGGAGCTACATGGCGACTATAGTGCTATTTCATGAACATGCTCTGTGGGCGCTCAGCTGATCAAGGGAACCGTGTTGGCTTGGACTACAATTTATCTTGGACACAGTCATTTACAATTGTTTGAAAAACCTGTAAAACACAAATTGCTATTAATGAACAACTGGTATACACTGCCCGCATGACAAAAAAATCACAAACTCAGTATTTTATTTAGTAACCTTTGCTGCCGTGTTTACAGATTGCATTTGGTGTGGAATTGTTTCAACAACTTGAAGTCTTCTCCTGCACACCTCATATATTTCCATGGGGCTGAGGTGAGGCCTTCTGACCAATTCATGTGGGAAAAGGATTCCTCATTCTCCCTGAATCACACAATTTGAGCATGATAAATCCTAGCATGTTTATCTTGGAATATTGCAGTGCAATTCCAGATCATAAGACTCCAATTCAAGCAGTGTACTATTTCCACGTTGGTAATAACTTTAGCTGAATGCTGGAAGTAGCATCCTGTATCTTCCACTGGAATTCCCGAGCACATTCCAACAGGCTGATGTTGGGTGATTGCCACTGAGCATTGACATGGACGCTGGGGACATGGGGACTGTCTGATGTGTGGCGACTGCATTAGCCTTTGACCCTGGCTGTCTGCTGAACCTCACTGACAGGCAGTCAAGGTCAAGGGGAAAGAGGGATGGGTGTGCTCTGCATCTGGGCTTGTATGGGGGGCTCCTGTCTGGGAGTGGAGGGCCCAGACAGTCCCAGACGTCTAGTGGAGAGCAGGCTGTGTTGTGTGTGTACCCCCTTGTGGTCCCATGATCCAGCCCATCCCCTGTCTGTCAGCATACACCCACCCTCCTCCCATTCCCACCCCCGCACGATGCTTCTCAGACAGGCTGTTTAGACATCCCCGGCACAAAGAGCGTGATGCACAGGACTGTATATTGTCACACTCTTTAATAACACACAGTACAGTACAGTAAACCATTGATGAGTAGTCATATCATTTAAAACCCCCAGTATAGTATAGTGTATAGTTATGCCATTGCTAGAGTTACAGCAAGGTAATTGTGCCAAGCTTAGTGCACACCGCATTGAGGAAGATTCAACATACACACACATTCACACACACTCCAGAGTAGATATAAGGTCCCCAAGACCTCCCGGGTGAGCGGCAGTGGAGCGTGTAGCCACCTGTCAATCACCAGATCCCGCCCGCCTTAAGAGAGACATTTCGTCTGGGACAACGGCAGGCTGTCCCTCCCTATACATTCTGCTTCCCCTAGCGACCATCACTGGATGAAAATGCTTTGTCCTTTCACAACGGGAGTCCACCGCTGAAGGCAGGAGCCCCTAGCAACCAGAATTAGAGGTCTCAAAAAGGGCCTTTTCTCTGAACTGGCTGAAAGGGCTGTTCTTGTCCCCACGTCTGGGATTCATATCACTGGTCTGAATGGCCTTCCCTCCTCCCTCTAAATGACGGTGTAACGGAGCGTATGAAGGGGCTAGCCGCGAGCGGATAGGATCATGGCTAATCTGCTGTTCCTCTCTGCTGTGGTCCGATAGGGACACTTAAGCAGCTTCTGTGGACAGTTAGTGGCCTGGGGAGGTCTCGTCGATACCTGTTGTGGGCCGAGCAGTGAAGTTCATCTGTGGGGGCTTTAACAAAGTAAGATGCCGCTGGGTGGTTGGACTATGTGCCTTCCTTATTAACAGAGGAAAATAGATGAATATGCTGTCAAACCGGAATACGTTTACATAACTTTTTTGGTGATTTTGTTATTGTTAATGTATAGTTAACATGCACTTAATAGTTAACCATAATAAAAGTAGCGTACTTTTACATTTGCATAGAATAATTTATTCAGTCAGACCTGAATATGCTATAGGCAACCCTGGTTAGATATTTTAGTGGTAATTATAATTTGTGCACCCCCCAAAAACAAGGCCTATATACTATGAATGCACATAACTCTAGTAATCTAAGTCACTTTGACTGTTTTACATTGTAATTTTATTAAAAACGTATGCCAATGAAGAATAAAAGCTAAAGGGCGCGACATAGTTTATGAACAGTTTTATTGACTTGTGGAGGTTTTCAATAGTGATTTTTATGGGGCTTTTTAAAGGCAAGTGAACACGAAGCTCTGACTACATCTCTAAGCCCTGCAGATCCTCAAACATTGATTGACACTTGTAAAATTAGGTCAGTAGAATTTTATAGCAGAAAGACTTGAGCTATGAAATGTATATTTGAGGTTTTACAACAAACTCACTAGCTATAT
Organism: Chologaster cornuta; assembly: GCA_025434125.1. Lineage (NCBI taxonomy): Eukaryota > Metazoa > Chordata > Actinopteri > Percopsiformes > Amblyopsidae > Chologaster > Chologaster cornuta. Next base: position 5,504 of record JAODVN010018448.1, read on the forward strand.
ATTTAGATCAATTTCTAAGGGCTTTATGGACCAGTTATATTATTGGCTGAAAAGCTAGGGTTAGTGATAACCCTAATGATAAATAACCAAGAAGTGCCTTTACATGGCCTCCCATGTAGCCCGTGGTCTTATAGCGTGGTGTATGTTCTATGTTGCAGTGTATAGCCGATTACAAACTAATCTCAAGTAAGTCACCACCACGTCACGTCAGTGTACAGAGAAAACATATCGTTTCTGGTATGTTCTTTATCCCTAATGAGCATCTCAATGCCTACATTCTGTTTTGTATAGCTGCCATTCCCGGACCTCCATTGCCATCCTCTACTTCTGCTGAACCTGTCAATCAAAATGTTTGATTGAGCCCTGATAGCAATGAAAATGAGGCCTTGTTCTCTCGCTATCCCACCAGTCCACCCTCTTGCTTAGCCACGTTTTTCACTCACGTCCAGGCTGTACCTACTGGCTCAAGTTTGTCCCAGCGGAAGCCACGCCTCGGGTCAGGACGTGTCCAAACTGGGATACAGAAGGGTTTCAAGCACTACAGCCATTTTACCTAGAGGTTCCTTACCAGGCCTCTGCAACTTGCCTCTAAAGTGGTTGATGAATAAACATTAGCAGAGTGAGTGAGAGTAGTATAACCCGAGGGTGTGGGAAGGGGCGGTGTTGCTTGAGAGTTAGCCTGAAGCCAGTAGGGGTGCGTGTGGGTTTCTGAGGCATGGGGGGTTGGGGTAACAGTGAGGCTTGCCTTCTTCCCAGCAGGACAGCGTCTTGTTTAATTGGAGCACTTGTGGCACCATTACCCCCTTTACTAGAACACGCTACTGATGACAAAAGAAAAACAGTGCTAAGCCGGCCTTTGTTAGCAAGAAAAGCCTAGCTTCTGCCCATGTGTGGGAATCATTTAGCTCCCCGCCATCTACAGGCAGAGCATGTACAACTTCTGAAAATTATAATTGACTTGAGGAAGAGACATTTATATTTATTTATATGATATACAATTATGCAATATCTATAGTTTATTAAACTATAAATGTTGAACTTTTAATAAATCCTCAGCTTCCATACCATACAAATCAAATGAACAGAAATGTCAGATACCATTGACATCAATTGTTTCTCAACATACAGTGCTGTATTTCAGTACCATAAAGGAATTATTTCAACAGAATCTCAGTGTGGATATACATTGAGGTAAGATAAAATAATTAGGGTTTACAAAAGTTCAAAACTTTCATTCAATTCAACAAATTTGCTAATTTTTTTTTTTAACTTTATTGGTCAATAGGCTCCTCTTTCAATAAAATATAGCACATGGCTCTTTATGCATGTGCAGTCCCCTGACTGACCTTACCCTTTGACTGACCTTTGACCTGAGGCCATGGCGATGAACTTTGGCTGTAATTTTCTATAGTGTCCCAATTAAGAGTTTGACCTTTTGCCCTTTCTTTGAACTATCTGGAGAAACAAACATGGTAGCTTTTAAACTCCAGTTATGACTACAATTTGACAACTCAATAATAAAATACTTTGTGTATAAATACATGTATTTATTGGTTTGAACAAATTAAAGTAAAATTGAACAATAACACAAGCCCTATTTAGTTTTTTAAAGCAACATATAAAGAGAAAACTGACACATAATTACATACAGTACTAGATATACACAATAATCTTACACTTGCAATGATATGAAATAAGATAAACATTTATATCAAAGAAAATATGTTTTATAAAATAATTTATAGTTTACATAATTACACATTTCTATATAAAAACCAGAACAATGTGTTTACTTATACAAAAAAACTTCACATCTTCACTGTCACAAATAAAGAATATTCTGCTTTTCCTTAGTATACATTAAAACAAAAAATGTATATAACACATACATTTAATTAAATAAAGATATTTATTTATTAAAGGAAATAGTCACCGTGGCCATCAGAATATATGTTATGCTTTTTTGCTATTTCCTTTCATACATTTGGATATTAGTTGTCATGCTAAATATTTTTAAATAACATACAATCGTATAAAATACTTTACACGAAAGAAGTTGTAAAAGACAATAAGAATCTGATTAGTTTTTTAAACAAATATCAAAAATACATGATTACAATTAATCTCTTCAGTTTGTTTATTATGTTAAACTTAATCAGGATGGCCTTGAGACGTAAATGGTTGAATTTCCTAACCATTATTGCTCAACACTGAAACTTGACTCCACTCTGTAAACATACAAACAAAAATTATGTTCATATTTATAGTATTTGACAAAACCACATTTTAATAGACAAACTTGAGGATAAATAAATTATAAGATGTGATTTAACAATTATATTAGAGATTATAGCTTCTAGTCTTGAAAGCTAATAAAAAAAAAATCCTATTGAGGTCACTCAATAGTCATTCACACAATCCAACTAGCACATTTTCCAAAACAACACAAAAACGTTGCAATGAATGCAATTCAAACATGGCCAGTTACCATTTCTTAGCAATAACACTGTATATGTATGTATATGTATGTTCTGCTTATTTGAGGCAAAAGATGAGCAACTTCAAACATGTTTTCAATTAATGGAAAAAAAAACATGCCAACCCACATTATAAAAGACTAGTACAAGTGCTAGCATTCTATCTGCATAAAACCAAAATGCCCACAAGTTCACAACACAGGCTTACAGTTCACGTCATTTCAAATAACAAGATTCTAACTTTAATGCTGAAGCAAAGCAACCAAGCATTCACAAATATCTGATACCAGATGACTGGTAAAGCTACCATTGTTACTGTTAGTAAAATGAGACACAGTATACAGTAAGTCTCAGAGGAAATCAACTGTGGTCAATATTAAGATATTTATTTCTGGGTATAATCATGGAAAAGGTCTACAAAAGTGACATTTGATTTAGTAATCTATGTAATAAAAGTTAAATTGGGCTAATATAAAATAAATGCATAAATTAGACCAAAGTGTCTTTGTTTTATCGTACAAACTTTGTTAAGGCACTGAAGGGACTGATGGAGACTCAACAGCTAAGTACCCTGTTGCCTGAACATAAAGCTGTATCTTAACATTGTGTCAGCGGTGTGCACATTGCTTGCTGGCAGGAAGCACTGTGGGAGCCATCCAAAGCACAGCGTGACCGTGTAGCAGAGGTTAAACCACTACTGTGGGTTACCTGGGTTTTTCTTTGGTTTGTGGGTAAAGTGTTCACCTGGGTTGGGGGCAGGGGCTACATCCTGACCCTGTCTGGCTTGCAGAGGGTCATATTCCTTCCCATCGTAGTTGGCATCGAAGAACTTCTTGAACCACTGCACAAATTCAAAGTTGTCCTGAAACTTTCCTTTTACAAGCTTTTCTACAGGGATTATCTGTGAAAGGGAAAAAAGCAACATGTTTGCAGAGTGCCATGTTATATTATGCATCCCTAAATGTATTCCCTACAGTTATTAGTTGTTGTTGTTATTATGGCTAACAAAACTGTTAGTTAGCTTCATAATTAGGTTTACTAGGTACAGAAAGGCATTTGATTTAATAATGTAAAGTCACATTTGTAAATGTAAAACACATGTAATCAAATAAACAATAGGCTACTATGCCTACAGTATGTACGCACATGAAATATTAGTGACAAATTTTGCACAGTATTATGTTATACAACTGTTTAGTAATCATTTACAAAACATTATTATAATAAAGTGTTGCTAAACAAATAAATGGCTTCTGACTTTGTCCACGCTCATTCTTTTAAAGGCAGCCTGTAGAACTTTGAAGTTATGTATGAATTCATGTTCCAGCTTGGCTTGAAACTTGACCTTCTTTAGAAGGACACAACCTGGAAACAGCATGTCCATGAACTGGCAATATGCTGCACCTGTAAACCACAACACAAAGGATCATTTAAAGTGACGTTCATACCATGGACTGCCAACCTGGTGGGATACAAAATGGAGTACCACACAAGTCTTACCTGAACATAGCTGTTCGATCTTCGTATACGTAAGGTGCAGGGAATCGTTAACCCATGCCAGCATGTCATGTCGGCTGAGGTTGTCAATGGAGACAGATGTGGCATAGACATTCACAGCCATACCCTGTCTGAAAATGATTATTCAATATGATTTAGTTATAACTGTTTTACAGTGCTGATGTGTCCCAATCAAACAGCAGCAACCAAAATGCAATTCCCATTCGAAATGGATCTTTATTCTGTGAAAGATAATATGACAAGGAAATTAAATTCAACAACACTGGTTTAAGAAATGCTGTTTTAGTGTTCAATATGGGTTTGTCATAGCCTAATGCTAATAGATGATAGAAAAGTAATTTGTGAGCAGCTTCATACTAGGCTAATCTGCCATCACAACCTATTCACCATGTTTGATATTTAATACTTTCCATTTTTGCCAAAATTGCCATGAAATTATTCTTCAGAAACGAAGATTCTCTGAACGAAGACAGGGTTATTTAAACGGCACACATTGCTCGACATTATGGATCAGTACGGTGGACTAGTGATTTCTGATCCAGTACCGGTAGTGATCTTGCACTTTAGGATTTAGGAGTGAGCATTTGAGCTGCAGTCCTTCATTTGGTTTGGCTAACCTACAATTACTGGAGAGATGATTGTGTAACCCATAAACGTCCAGCAATAAACTGGTTTATAGGACAGAAAAGGGCATAAGATATATGTTTAACTTTATAAATGGGCCCAATCCCGTCTCTATGCGTGCAGCATTTCAGTACCGTACAGTGCGATACTATTTCAATACTACAGTGTTATTCTACGGTACGGCTGGAGCTAGATTCTAACAACATCAGACACAAAAAAAGACCTTGTGCGACCAGAGTCCTCCTTCGATCGGATCAGGGAAACCCGTTAAATGTTACTGTACAGCATATAAATATCAAATGTAAAACACAAATTTCACCCGGTCGTCAGTAATGTGCCAGTTGTAGCAGACTGATGACAATAAATGTGCCTAAACCATGGCCCAAACTGACTGGGTGTCTGTTTAAAAACCCGCAACGTTGTTGCTAGCCAAGCGGCCCCCTCTACAGGCCTTTCAGAATACCTCAAGAATGTCAATGCAAGCGAAATATCCTCAAGACGTGGGAATAAAACCTAGACATTTTAACACAACTGACATAATAAAACGCCCAATACAAATGTGAACACATTATACATGGCTATAAGGATATTCATGAACTGATACTCACTGTATTTCAGGACTGTTGCAATCACGCTTATGTCAATGTCCGTTGCTATCGTCGGTGTCAGGTCCTGCGCGGCGCAATGTAGCGGGCCGCCCATGCACTGTCTGCAACAATCCGATACCAAATGCGCATGCGCCTCACTCCATGCTTTTGGATCGTCATTAAAAATAGGCTATATAAAAGGCCTGCTCCAACAGACCAACAGGCTAATAAGGTCTTCTTCCGTATTATCTCACTGTTTAAGATAGTCAAACCTTCAACAAATCAAAGTCAAATACTGCATTTAGAGATTTCATTGTGGTTTATTTGCACTCAATCATGTGATAAAGAGCTGCACCAAGAAATAACAGATAAGACAAACAAATGACAAAATACAATGTTAGC
>JAODVN010018553.1:0-10000 GCA_025434125.1 Chologaster cornuta
TACATTCATTTGTATGAAAAGTGCTATATAAATAAAGATTGATTGATTAATTGAGTTGTGCTACAGCAGATAGCCGCGTAAAAAAAGTTAAGGATGTACCGTTTAGCCCTTTACCAGGGGCAGTGGACAGGCTGAGATGAGACACTGGTCCTGCTTGGTCAGATGCACCACCCCCTGCTGATCACCATCATAACACTAACTGAAGTGAAATGATATGCAACGATAGCACACGTCTAGCTACAGCAATCGGAGGCTAATTTACAGAGGGAGGAGAAGTAAACAGGCGCTGTTCCCCTGGCACACGACTCGTCTGCATCAGCCTATGAAGTTGCCTTTCACAGACTGGGATGGAAGTGTGTGTGTGTGTGTGTGTGTATTTGCATTTGTGTGTGTGTGTGTGTGTGTATTTATGTGTGTGTTTGTGTGTGTACAGTGTGTGTATTCATAGTTGTGTTTGTGTGTGTACAGTGTGTGTTGGTTTAAGAGTGTTTGTGCGTGTGTATATAAAGGTTTGTGATCTGTAGTGATTTGAAATCCTTTCCTATCTGTGCATGTGTACTCATTCTGTGGCTGTGTATGTGTGCACGCAGTGAGCTCTGGGTGTGTGTGTGTGTGTGTGTGTGTGTGTGTGTGAATGTACTGTATATATTGCAGTGTGTGTGTCACTAAGGCTGATTGTGTTTATTTATTGTGTAGAAATGCATGTGCATTATTGTGTTAACAATTCTGAAAATGTACACAAAGATGATATGTGTGTATACATATATATATATATATATATATATATATATGTGTGTGTGTGTGTGTGTGTGTGTTTGAGTGTGTGTGTGTGTGTGTTACTTGTCAAGGACAAGTAACTCCTGTCAGCAGGCATCATGCTGTGTTGCCATGGCGACCGTGTCAGCACCACCAAGGTCACAAGATGAAGTGAGTGTTGCCCTGCCACTGGGGGCCTGTCTCTCACACACACACACACACACACACACATACACGCACACACGCACACACACATACACGCACACACACACACACACAAACACACGCACACACACACACGCACGCACACACACACACAAACACGCACACACACACACGCACGCCGGGCGAGATGTAATTCCAAGCAGAGCTGTGTGTGTTGTCTTTACCATGGGGATGGAAGCTGGCTGTTTGCTGGCTGGATGATGAATGTGTTGCTATGGCTGTGTGTCCTTTTGCTGTTACCAGAGTGATGGAGCCACAACGGCACCTAGGGCATCCTATCCAAGCACTCAGTCGCACCTGGGAAGTGGTCGTAAATGGCCACACGATGCCATTATCTGCTTGGCATATGAATAGGGCATTCTTTCACCATTACAAGCCTTCTTCTGTTGTATGATGTGCTTCACTTATTTAACATCTTATATCTCTTATAGTTATGGAATAGTTTGTGTGCGTGTGTGTGTGTGTGTCTAATGTATAATCCCCTGAACCACAGCTTTCCACCCTATAGCTCACTGTTTATGTTCAAACCCACCTCCTTTAACACAAGTGTGGAGTGGCTATATAGAGGAAAAGACACCAGAGCACATACTGTATACTGTCACACACTGCAAGAAAACGGTTATTATATAATCAATACTTTACAGGTTTACGGGTATAATGCATAAACAAGCAATGTAACGTATGTGCCTTGCAACAAACAATGAAAAGATATGTAAACATATTTCCTTACATTAGAAGGGGCTGATCAAACAGACTTGTTCAACTAAATGTCAGTTTATCCTTTCAATATGGCATTGCTTTTCATGTAGCCTAACGCAAACACTAATCGGAAATGTCAGCGGTATAGCCTTACGTAGCAACGCTGTCTGGTGTCAATACGTTACCGTATGCGGGGCCATTCCTCCGAGGCATAAAGCTTAGTTGTGATCTCTCATCACCCTTGGTGTCACGCGGCATATGTGATGTGCATTTATCATGGCACATTTAAGCTGTTCCTATACACCCTGTCCAGCCAGCTGATCTCAGCTGTGTGCATTTCTCGAAACAGATCGCAAAGGATTGCTGAGTTTGAACGCTTTACAAATAGACTGTATTAATAGAAGATGAATACGGGAGATCAGAACTGTTAAAAAAAATGTTTGCGAGATTTATTGAGATCCACGTGGCAAAACAAAAAAACAGAGATGCTATACACCTGATCTTTAGAAGAGAGTCCCCAACAGACCTGAACATTACCAATGCGTTATATTTGGTAACAACTATGATATCTGGACTCTCACACATTTGCCTTGTACAATATGCTTTTATGTCTTTCCCCCATTGACTTCCATTGAAAATACCTGACCTGTTTTGATCAATTTTTCTCAATCAAGTGAAGTTAGCCTAGGCAAGTCTACTTTTGAATGTTACCAAATATACTCTTTCATAATTGAAACAGATAGATTTACACAAGGAATGCCAGTAGGCTAAACTGTGTCTGTTTATCAGTCTTGTTGAAAGTTGATGTTTGTGTCTAATTGGTGCATACCTTACAGATAGCTCACAGATTCTAACCTGACGCTAACAGCGCTAGCAGCTAACAGATAGTAAACACAGCAAACGGGATTGTGGCTAAAGTCAATTTGCCTTTACTTACCATAGTTTAACCCACCACTTAATTTAAATGTATGCAAAAGTAATGTAAACATTTACAGATGACTGTTTTGGCAGTAGGTATCGAGACAGCTCTCATTTATTGTCCTCTTTTTTCTTTTCTTTTACTGCTGGAGTCACATTAAATCTATGTTTTCTAATCAAGCGTGGGGTGTTTGAACAACTCATTGATGTTTGCATGCTCTGATGAGACACACCGCGTTGCAGTACCAAGAGCCCTAAACATCTGGCAAAAACACATTCAGAGCTTGTTTAATTGCCTCACCAAACATGGAATCTTGATTGGAAAAATGAGCGCACATTAAAAAACACTTGACATATTCTACAATAGGCTAACTGCATTCAAAGGTCTGCCTATAGTTACAAGTTAATTCCCTCTCTCTCCCTCTCTCTCTCTCTCTCTCTCTCTCTCTCTCTCTCTCTTTCTTTCTCTCACTCACTCACTCGCACACACACACACACACTAACTGTATGGTATGCTAGTGTCGTGGGTGATAAGAAGATGAATGAGATCTAGAAGTTGCAAAGTGCTGATTAGAAGGACTGAGGTGCTATTAGCAGATGTTGTGTCATCATTAGCAAGAAGGGGTTTTGTCAGAGGAATGAATCAAATCATAGAAGCGTGCCTGTCTGAATGCTGAGGTAGTATAATGATCCCAGATAAACTAACAATGAACCAACTTCTGCGGTTAGACACGTCTCTCCTCTCTGCAATACAGTAACACATCCCATTACATATATTATAAATAAAGCTCATATTCTCCTTCAGTAGCAGTAGTTCCTCCAGATACATTTTATATTGCATTTGTGATCGTACCCAGGCCCGTCCGTGGGTTAAGCACCCAGCCCAACAAACGGTTCACTTCACGTCGTGTACTAAACAGCCATGACATGTAAATAGTAAACAGGAACATCAACAAAGTGGCAAACACCGCTCACAACGAAGCCGTGGTACTATACGCTTTGCTTCACAACGCGTTTCCATGTGTGATGCGGCGTCACGGAGGACCGCAGAGGAATTATGTTTTGATTTGTGTTTGAATTTACCAAGCGTTTTTAAAAATGACTGACTATGCTTTAAACTTAATCCTAATGTAGTCCCATAGGCTCAACAATGTATGTTACTCTACAGGAGATGAATCGTCTCTTTTGGGGAGAACCGCAGAAATGCAGGTGTTGTTAATGACGAGGATCAATTGGATACAAATTCAATTGGATTTAATAGGATAGAATTTATTAGGATGTATTTGACAAATTGACGCAATTCATGGAGTGATGGCGCAAGAACAACAACTATATTTTTCTAAACGATAGCTTTATTTGTAAAAGCAGCACCTCAAATTATTTCTACAAATAGGATTCATTCTCGTCCCGTAAAAATGAAACATTTGATAGACACATTATTTTCCTTCCGACAGTACAAAGCGCACAGTGCCCGCAGCAAGCAAGCAATCTAAAAAGACTTAATTTACTGTAATCAAGTGCAAAGTGGGCATAAATAATAACAGTCGGTATAACCCTACGTAGGCAGCTCCTGTGGATTAAACACTAATTCGCTTGCTCAAGTGTAAACCTTATAACATAAAATACTGAATCTACCGGTTCTCATGCATGTCAGCAGCACGCACAAAACATCCCAGCGTGCTGAATTACGAGCGTGCTCTGTGTGTGTGTATGGCTGCAGGCACACACACACACACACACGCACACACACACACACACACACGCAGATATGGAACTCCACATCAAGGTGTTAATTGAGTTGGTTTCCTACAATGTCCCACAATGCAATGGGGACACTCTGTGTGTGTGTTAAGAGATATGTGTGTGTGTGTGCGTGTGTGTGTGTGTGTGTGTGTGGGTGGTAGAAGTGGGGGGGTCTTCTGTATTAATATTATTCAATGCGTACATGAACCTCAGTGTTTCTGATGTGTGTGCGTATGTGCCATTTTGATGGAGTGACGTGGAGGCATGAGGGTTCTCTGGGGAACGCAAGGGGTTTCACAAACAGTCAGGCGTTTTTATGAGACTTTATTTGACTCCTCATTGATATCAAGCCCCTTGCCTGCCCCCTTCCCCTAATTGGCCTGTGTCGCCAGGGCGATGCCTCCCAGACTCACCTGTCACAGAATCACAGCTTCTTTGTGAGATCGAGGATTTATGTGACAATGGTATGTAGGCGGGTCAAGTGAGAGACTGCGGTTCCTACCCTCAGAAATGTTTCACCAACAATATTATGCAACAATAAACAAACATGAAATCATAACTGTAACTTTAGAATCGTAATTCGGGTATAAAACGGGCATCTAGAAAGGATGCCCCCTGGGCGCCTCCCTTGGAGACGTGTTCCAGGCATGTCCAGCTAGAGGAAGGCCTCATGGAAGACCCAGAACTAGGTTGAGAGATTCTATCTCCACACTGGGCTGGTAACGTCTCGGGATCCCCCAGTCAGAGCTGGATAATGTGGCTCGGGAAAGGGAAGTTTGAGGTCCCTTGCTGGAGTTGCTGCCTCCGTGATAAGCGGGAGAAGATGGATGGATGGATGGCCTCAATAAAGTTCTTCATGTAAAGTGCAACATTGGTCAAAATATATTTCTACACATCAGCAATTAAATTGTAAATATATCCCAGTCCAAAGGGCTCACAGAGTCGAGCTCCGCCATATACTGATCTGACTTAAATGTCACACGCAAGTTCAGGCACAAATGTCAAAATACCTTTCCACCTCTCAGGAGCTGAGACAGCTACGACTGTCTCGGTAGACAATTCCATTGATTTCCTCCAGACCAATTACGCTGGCGTCAGAGATCTCACTCACAGGTTCCGGATGGCAGGGGGATTCGCAGCCTTTTAATCACACATCAATGCTGGCCCCTTTGAGCAATATCCTCTGTTTATCCCTGGCCCCCAACCCTTTGCCAGCGCTGTATTGATTACCCGGCTTCAGGCCTGCATGGCCATTTGTCGCTTCCCGCGTCAATCGGCCTGCCGTTTTCCCCGCTTTCTTCTTGGCAGCAAAACCCCGGCTAGCTCGTGGCCCCGGCAGCGGGAGTCGTGAGTTCCTCATTTAACTGCCATTGATTTCGTGACACGGCAATGCAGTCTACGTCTCTGTCTGCGAGGCGGACAGCCGTGGAATTGCCTTATCTGGGCAGACCGTTGGGGCTAATGTAAAACTGGCCTGCGGTGAGCGGTATGGTGTTCCGGGAGCAGCTTGCTAACCAGCAAAAGCCCAAGTGTTTGAATCTAGGGCCAGGCAGGTGGCATGTGGCTGATTTAAGATGCAGGCGTTTGCCATCATTTTACCCACACAGCACAGCAGAGTTGGATCATAAATAGCCCATCTAGAGCTGCGGTGTGGTATTTTACTGTCGGCCACAAGCCACACTCTTCCCCTATCTCTCTCTCTCTCTCTCTCTCTCTCTCTCTCTTTCTCTCCCTCTCTCTCCCTGCTCTCTACCTCTCTCTCTCTCTCTCTCTTTCTCTCTCTCGCTACCTCTCTCTTAACAACTGTCACTTTTAAGTGCTAGTATGACTATTGCAAAGGGTAACTTAAAGTGCGACTGGTAAGAATGGTCGCTTAGAACATAAATAAAGAGGCGGGAATACTGAACACGATACGATACGGCAGCAGGGAGTCACATACAATATTACATGCAGTGTGATTACATCATTCTTGTCCGGCCAGTGCATATGTCTGCGCGTGCGTGCGTGCGTGTTTTGTCTGAGTCATGTCAGGCCTGGCGAGGTCTCTTATGTGAGTTGGACCATGATGATGGGTGGAGCCTGGGCAAGGTGGAGGAGAGGAATGTGGGAACACTCTCCTGCTTTCCCATCTGTTCTGCTCCGCGGAGGGGCGCAGGGTGGAGTGATAGAGTGTGTGTGTGCGTGCGTGCGTGTCCGCTCGCGAGTGTACACAATCACACAGGCGAGACACAGAAGAGGGATAGTCACACAGGTTGTCATGTGTGCGTGCATGCACACACACACACACATTTTATTACCACAAAGAGTTAGCACACATATCCATTGCAACACACGCACACACACACACTGTTGGATTACATTGGCACACGTACATACGTATAACACGTACACCATCTTGCATTTGGTGATTTGAGCTCAGAGCGCCCCGTGTGGTTAAAAGAGCATTAAGCATTGACAATGTACAGTCAATGTAAAGACGGGTGGGAACTAACCTCAACTCCAGGCGACGCGATTGAGGCGACTACCAACGCCTCGTATCGTAAGATACCGTTGATTGACAGATTGACTAAAACATTTTGGGTGGGAGATATACGGGAAGGATGCCTAGGCAACCAGAGTCTGGAATGTGAACAAGCGACCAATTATCAGCTACAGAGCGATGGGCGATCGCTTGCAGTGTGTCAGGGGCTTTAGCACCTGCCTCTGTGGGCGCTGGGCGGCTGGCGTTGCTCTCTACTCCTCCCCTTGCAAAACAGCAAATGAAGCTCGCCACACGTGCAGTGTTTGTCTTCATACACTGCCTCGTGTTTTTCAAACATAAACAGTGAGCTCGAGGGGGGCACGCAGGGGCCCGGGGGGGGGGGGGGGGGGCCCAGTAAAACAATGGAGCGGTTGGGCACCTTTAGCGGATTATTAAAGGTCAAACACAGCCTGGCTAAAGATGGAAAGGAAAGCAGCGGTGCCGTTTATGGAGGACGGACTAAAACGAGCCTTTCATTCAAGGTTAACGCGCATACAGTGTTACAGTATACCTATAGGGCTGTGGAGCAGATCTCCTGCCTTCAGGGTGATGAATGGGTGTCATGAGGAGAGAGGAGGAGCAGGAGGAGGTGGCTGTGAGGCAGGTTGCCTGCAGGAGCCCCAGGCTCTAACCTCAGGAAGCTCTCACCCCTTCACACTGCCATCTGTAGCTCTGCAGTGTGTGTTTGTGTGCGTGTGTTGGTGTGAGAGTGAGTGTGTGAATGCACGTTTGCTTGTGCACGGTGAACATTGTGCGTGTGTGCATGTGTGCGTGTGTGTGCGTCCGTGTGCGTGCGTGTGTGCGTGCGGGTGTGTGTGTGTGCGTGCGTGTGTGTGCATGTGTGTGTGTGTGTGTGTGTGTGTGCATGTGCGTGTGGGTGTGCGTGGGTGCGTGCACTCGTACAGCAGTAATGAAGGCGTAATAATAAAACCTCACTGAGGTTTGCTGAATGCCAGCCACAAGCAAATGTCCCTGCATGTCATTTGGCTTGTGTCTGACCTATAAAATAACTCACGTGCCCCACGAGAGCTGCAGGGCCAACCCAGAGAGTGCCTAGCTCTGTGTGCGGCCAGATAGAAAGGAAGACCTCATGTTGACTGCAGATATTCACCTTAAAGCCCCCCCCACACACACACATTACCCATAATCCCCCCTACCTCCCCTTCCCCCAAGCATTCCAAACAGGTGACATCCTGTGCTTTTTCTGGTTTAAAATAATCTCATGTGACATTTTGGTCAACCCCCCCCACCCTCTGGACCTCCCAGCTCATCCAGGCCCCGCCCGCTGCCACACCGCGGGCCAAGCAAACCCTCCCCCCCCCCCCCCCATCCTGACATGCGAGCCAGTTCCCAAATAGAGCCTGCCAAATGCAACACGTTGTTAATAAGCAGCGTCGTGACTTCCATCCCTATCAGCGGACACGCGACATGCACCGCCGTCTCGCTACGCCTCAGACCCCCGTGGAGCAGAGGGGTGTGGGGGGGCTCTAGCCGAGCACTATAGTCCGACAGCATGAAGACAGACAGGTATGGCGAGGCGTGCTGGTTGCCATGACCAGAGAGGGAAGAGGGTTTGAGGAAGCATTTAAAACAACGACATCTCTATCTTTCTCTCTCTCTCTCCCTCTCTCTCTCTCCCTCTCTCTCTCTCTCTCTCTCTTTCTCTCTCTCTTTCTCACTTTCTCTCCTTCTCCCCTCTCTCCCCCCCCTCTCTCTCTCTCTCCCTCTCTCGGCGGGAGGAGTCAGGGAGGGCCTAATGGGAAGGCTGGCATGTCGTCAGTGTACGTTAACGGGGCTGAGAGACACATGAGAGCAGCCAGCCCGACAGGGAAGCTCAGCGTTGGCAGTGCAAGGCGAGCTGTGTGTCTGAAGCCAAGGGTGCCGGCCGACTATTTCTCTCAGATCTAGTTTTTTTGTCTTGTTTTTCCCCCCGCTGAGATTGTAGTGCGGAAGCCCTGTTGGCATCAGTGTTCACCCAGACACCCTGCTGGCGGTCCAAACAGGGCAGGCTAGTGAGATGACGTTGAAGTCACGTGTGTTTCCAAATGACGGTAGAGCTAGATGAAGCCAGTTATCGGTAACGCAGATTGGTCAAAGGCTGCCCAATAGTTGCACAATTAACCCGAGGTAAATGCCCAGTAGGAGGAAACGACTGTGAACGCTTCCCAAAGTGAATATGGTCTGGTTACACCAGGCTAATGTGTCTGCACTGTGGAGACACTCATATGGTGCTTCCACATAAGCTTATGCCAGATGGACATTTTTACCCCTAACAACTACATGTTACACATTTTACCTAGCATGGAACAGGTCATAGCAACTGAGTACTACACAATAGCAACCACCTGAACACTAATCACTATAGCAACCATAGCAACTCTACACCTTAGACACAGCCATAGTAACACATTTTCACCTTATTATTATTACTACGTATTATTCTAGCATCCATCTTGTTCACCCGTTTTGCCATAATGTAATACACCATCTAGTGCCAACTAGAACCCACAAAGCACACATTAACAATGATGTACACCCTATAGCAACTATTTATAGTAGTGGGGTCGGGGGATGTTTGACCTCGGGTGTTGACCTACCTGTAAGCATCCTTGAGCAAGATGCCTAACCCCCTACCCCCTAACGTGTGTGTAAACGGGTGAATGTAAAGCGCTTTGGGTAAAAGTGCTATATAAATGCAGTCCATTTACCATAATGCCCGCACAGCCAATACTGGTGCTGATCTTGCAATCATACATATTTCTGTCTTCAGCTTTTTGATCTTCGTTCATTTTGCCTCATTACCAACAAACTGGAAAGCGCATCAATCAAAGCCCCGACATTTAGCCTTGTATTGCAGCTATGCAACATTTGTGTGTCTTTATTTGTGCACTTTAATGTGCTCACTGAATTGTGTTTATACACTGAAATGAAACTCGACAGATACATGGATTTTATGAGCAGCTCCTGCTCGATAAGCCATTTTTTCCTTCTATCTTGGTAAATGGCCCGCACAATCTCATGTATGCGTATGTACAGTATGCACGTGTGCACGTACATGTATGAGTGTGCATGCCTGGCTGTGTGCACAGGCCAAGAAGCTCACTGTATCCTAAATTAATCACGCCACTCAGAAACCTC
>JAODVN010018982.1:5000-11102 GCA_025434125.1 Chologaster cornuta
TGTGTGCTTGTGCGCGCGTGTGTGTGTGTGTGTGTGTGTGTGTGTGTGCTTACCTTCAGGTGTGCTGTATCTTTCAAGTTAGGTTAATTTTAAGTGGAACATGTTCATTGTGAGACTGAAAAGAATCCGTTTTTATTTAAAAATGAATAGAGAGCCGAAGTCACTTGATACATTACCACCTCCCAACTCTCTCTGTGTGGGGTGAGGTTTGGGGTGAGGATTGGGGTGAGGTTAAGAACACAACTGATCATACCTTAGTATGTAAGTAGCATGCAGTAGTATACATATGTATGGTAGTCAACGGTGTGAATACAATTATTTTAGATCCAATTTGTATCCATTTGTTTCTTGTATGTGTGTCTAAAATCTAAATAAAAAAAGGGTTTAAGGGTTTGTCGTGAATTTGTTGAAGTATAAGACTGTGAAAATATGAAATTAGTAAGCCTATAAACCATGTGTCAGGTAGTGTGATGACTTTTTGCGCCACAATCCTCAAGCCAAAGAAAGCATTGTTTTGGTGACCTAAATTGGGTCAGACGAAGCTGTACACACAAAACTAAAGATGACTTTATAGTTTTTCAACAAACTGCAACATTCTTGACATACGTCCTATGTATGTTCCACGTACAGTATGTCCTATGTATGTGCCTACAGTATGTATGTACCTACGGATGTCTTACGTACATATGTCCAAACATGTGTGCCTACAGTATGTATGTGCTACTTATGTCCTACTTATGTCCTACGTATGTGCCTACGGTATGTATTTACCTATGTATATACAACACTGCCTAAACTATGTATGTACCTACGTATGTCTTCTGTACGTATGTCCAAACATGTGTGCCTACACAATGTATGTACCTACGTATGTCCAAACGTATGTGCCTACACTATACATGTACCTACGTATGTCTTACGCACGTATGTCTAAACATACGTACCTACAGTATGCATGTGCTATGTACAGCATGCTCAGTCGTCCACATAATATGAGAGGCACGGGTGGATTCAGTTTAGAAGGAGCCTCACTCCTCACATCCTGGCTTTTGTTAGAATGTTTTCCGGCGGGGAGGCTGCCAGGCTGTCACTGTTGCAATTTTGTCACCTCTCCCTTTTCCTTTCCCTCTCCCTCTCCCTTTTCCTCTCCCTCTCCCTCTCCCTCTTCCGCTTCAGGGGGCCGAGTGAAAACCTGGAAGCGACGGTGGTTCATCCTGACAGACAACTGCCTGTATTACTTTGAATACACGACAGTGAGTATTCAAACTACATGGAAAGTGTGTTGCGTTCCGTGTGTGCTGTGTTTCTCTGTGTGAGCATGCATTAATGTGCAGTATGTTTTAATATCTCTAGCGGAAGCTGTGTTTACCTTTTCATATGGATAGTTTCAAGTGTGCTGGTGTGTGTGTAAGTGTATAGCGTGCGTGTGTCCTTGGAGACGTGTCAGTCCAGCTGGTATTTTACCCCTGCTAGCTGCTGAGTCAGCACTGTCCTGCCTCCACCTACCCTGGTTTTATCTTTCAGGACACTGTCATTATTATAGTCCGTACACACGCGCACGCACGCACACGTGCGCGCTGACACACGAGCTGCCCCGTTTCAGAGAGCACGACATTGCAAGAGGGGGCACAGCTTCTATGTGTATACTGTATACTAGCAAAACATGCCACAGCGCATCGTGTCTCTCTCTCTCTCTCTCTCTCTCTCTCTCTCCCTCTCTCTCTCTCTCTCTCTCTTCACATTATCCTGTTCCATTCTGGTTGTCCTTTCTTGTTATCCTTCTCATATCTTTCATTTTTAATGTGTCATTTCAAATCTCCCTTCCGTATTTGCTCCCACCATCCTCCTCTATTTCTATCTATCCTTCTCCCACCCTCCTTCTCTCTGTCTTCCAGGACAAGGAGCCTCGCGGGATAATTCCCCTGGAGAATCTCAGTATCAGGGAGGTGGAGGAGCCAAGGAAGCCGGTAGGTGTCGCTCCATTAGCGCGCTCGCCACTGTTCCGTCATACAGGAGTGTTCCCTCATTAGCTCATGGCTAGTGCCGCTAGCTTATCACGTACACCTCTGTTTTTGGATTCACTCAAATCCGTAGATCACAGTTAACACAAGTACGCATGTGTGAACACACACATGTATTTGTTTACAGGGGACTTACTTTCATTTACCCTATACACAACTGCACAGTACGTCCTTCTGTAGTTAGGCTGTACTGAATAGTATGTCTTTCTATACTTGGCATATACTAATATGCTACTTATGGCCACAGTTTTCCCTGCAGAATAAGACTGCACAGTATGTCTTTATATATTTAGCATATACTATGTGCTTAGCACGTGCTGCTTACGGCACCATATCGGAGTGCTCATCTCCTATAAGCCATACACTCAAACATCATCACCCTCAATCTCTCCCTCTCTCCAGAATTGTTTTGAACTCTACAACCCCAATCACAAGGGACAGGTGATTAAAGCCTGCAAGACAGAGGCAGACGGACGCGTTGTTGAGGGCAACCACGTGGTGTACAGGATATCGGCGCCCACGCCGGAGGAGAAGGAGGAGTGGATCAAATCCATTAAGTAAGGCTCCTTGCCACACACTGTTTGAGTGCGCTAAACATGCATTTTACAGGATAAAACTGGAATTTCAGCAGTTGATGAGTATTTTCTCATTATTTTCTTATTCAACATTTCAAGTCAGTAGCATAGCAGGTTTGACATAATTCAAGAAAAGCCATAGACAGCATGCTCATAAGATAAGACACTATTAAATGAACTGCATTTATAAAGCGGTTATTTGACATTCCGGCCACTAAGTGCTTTACAGTGTAGCTTCATATTCACCCACTCGTACGCTGACGGGGGCGTCAGCCATGCAAGGAGACACCTGATCACCGGGAGCAGTCATGGTTAGGTGTCTTGCTCAGGGGCACCTCGACACTTGGTGAGGAGTAAGCGGGCTTTAAGCAAGCGAGTTCTCGATCACCTATCGCCCCTGAAGGGGTTAACAGCAGCCACTGATGAATGAAGCAGTCCAAACATACCAGTGTGTGTGAATGTCCGTATAAACACGCCCGCAGTGGCTGTACTGCAGCGTATGCACGCACGTCACAGACCACGACCGTTTGCCACGCTCCGTGGTGCCGGGGGGTGCACAGACAGATGAGGCTCAGCTGAGGAGAAGCTAGCTCTCGTGTGCTGTAACACAGTGCAACCTGACCTGATGTGCTCTGTGCACCTGGGGACCAGCCTGCAGCAACAGCCCAGGGGGGGAGTTGGCTAACACACACAGACACACACACACACACTAACTAGCAGATGCATGCTGCTCACCAGAGGCGCCCATAAGGACCCACGGTCCAGGGAGATAAAAGGCTGTTTATGGAAAATCATAACCCCCCCCCGCTAAACTAGATGAAGTCACGGCTGCTTTCTTCGCTTATCTTCACAACTAGTGGTTCATACATCTGGGCCAGTGAGAGGAAAGTGGGCCACTGGCTCCGATACACTAACTGCATTCTATCAGGCATCTGCACTGATAGAATGCAGGTTTTATGCGCGTATCATGTTTCATTATTTTCTCCACTCCATATTTGGTTTTACATTACAGATTCTGATGGATTGCAGTGTGGAGGACATTTGGTGTTATATGAGTCATGGCGGTGTTTTCGCGTAGGGATTGGACTGGCACACACACTGTATCTGGGCTACGTCTACGACGCTGTACAGCTTTTGTTTTCGTGAAATTAGGCTGTGGTTTATGATCACAGGCTGTGGGAAAGCAGGGGGAATATTCCTAGCCTTCAGTTCGGCGCGTGGCAACAGAAAGTGTATCTAGAGATATCTGCAGTGGGGAAGGAGGAACTGTTTTTCTCGCTTTGTTCTGGTGCTAACAGGATTTTACCGCCGTGAAAACCGGGTTCCTTACTAGAGTATATGGATTCCTGACTCCCTCACTCTCATTGTGCAGTGTCTTTTGACTCTCCCTGAATAGGGAAAGAGAGCGAGAAAGAGAGAGAGACAGATATATAGCCGGGGAGTCAATAATCTTGTGCGCCATTGTTTCCCCCTTTTTTCTTTCTTTTACTATGTGCTTGGCAGTTCTAGAGTTAGGTTCCAGAGAACCTTACTGTGATGGAACCAAATGTGTTTGTGTTTGTGTGTGTGTGTGTGTGGGAAGGGTGTGGGGGGGGGGGGTCGATAAGGGTCTCTTTGGAAACCATGGAAACCAAACTAGGTCACTGCACAAACTTTTTCCTTTTTTTTTTCCAATCTAGTTAAGGCAGGGGCTTTTAGAGATGTGGCTACGTTTCCATATCAAAGGTGCTGAAGGCCTTCCTCCCATGCGGCGTTGTTTATTTATTTCCTTGCTGCGCTGTGATTGGCTCCTCCAGGGCAAGCATCAGCCGAGACCCCTTCTACGACATGCTGGCCACTAGGAAGAGACGCATCGCCAACAAGAAGTGAAGAATGGGAAGGGTCCACCTGTATTCCTCGAACCTCCTCATCTCGCTCTCTCGTAACTGCTCAAATGTGTCCACGGCACGCACGCACACACACACACACACACACACAGTGAAACGCTCGCTCAAAATCACTTGGGTGTCGGATTTATTCAACTCCTCCACGTCAGCAGCTAGTCAGACTCTGAATGTGAAGACCCCTCCGCCCCTCCCACAACTCAATACATCTCCCAGTTCCAGGCACTGGTAAACATAACCCATTAGTATGAAGATAGTGCAGTGACACACACAAACACAGTGGACGGTTCACATATTAGGAGAATGAGCCTACAGCTAGCCCTTCAGACCAGCCAACGTGTGTGTGTGTGTGTGTGTGTGTGTGTGTGTGTGTGTGTGTTTGTGTGTCACGTGCATCTGTTTGTGTGTTGGTGTGAGGACAGAGAGAGTGAGGATTGCCATGTGTTTCTCAGAAAGCACAACTGCCATTTAGTTCAGGGGCACATGCATGCATGTGAGGTTTTCAAAAAACAAAAGAAGACATTTTGGAAATGTTTATATGTTGTGCGTTGGTTTGTCTGTGTGTATGCAGCAGTGTGCATAGTGTATCGACAGTACGTGTTTGTATGCAACAACTAAAGCAAACGTGTTAAACATTCCTTCCTTCCACTGTGCTTTACGGAAAGATCGTGTTGCACACTTAAGTTATTGTGCCGCTTATTCGCATGTCATTGATCATCTGTCCCACTTAAAGACACATTCCTTGACTGTGCTACAGCGAACCAATGAACCGCAGTCGTCCGCCCCAGCTATCCGTCGACGTACAGAACACAACTGTGTTTCAATCCTAGGCAAAAGGGTAGAGAGGAGTACGTGAGGAATATGAGATAAGCAAAACAAGTTTCATAAAAACGGTTGGCAGTTCAGGGCACAAATCAAGGAGTGTGCCTTTAAGAGATAAAATGTGTGAAAATGCGTGAATGGAGAGGTGTAAGGGATAGGGAGGGGCAAATGGACAGCGTGTGAAGCGGAGGACGTGGGGGGAAAAGGGACGGAAGCCAGGACTGAACCGTTGCAGTGTAAACTCATTGACAGGGCCATCATCTCACGTCGGTGCTCAAGCCTTTTTTCCCCAGGCGCCACCAGAGAGCTCTGCTCACAACAACCTCAGTAAACAGCTAGAATAGATTTAGCTTCCGGAGAAAAGAGAGGCATCGCCATTGTCGTGGGTCAGCTGGGCTGATTTAGTTCCTTTGTGTGGACCACATAATATTGTTTTGTTTGTGTTGTAGCGTCTGTTGCTTTGGCTTAGATGAAACTCACCGTCGGACGTAAAGTCCTTATGAATAGGCTAACCTAAAGATCAGAGATGAGTTTGCTAAGCCCATGCAGCGGTCCAATAGGGTACCAGTCATATTAAGCTTTCTCTTTCCATGTCATTAGGCTCAAACATGTTGGCCTATGTCAGTGAAGGTCAATGTATTGATGTGATCCTGTATGCATTTGGTTTATTAATCCTAAAGATTCTTGCTTGCGTTTGTGTTCCTCTTTGAAATGATATAACCGGCTATCTTTTTTTTTTGTTTTTTTATTTATTTTCTTTTGTGAAATGCTTTATAAATGCTACCCTTAAATGTTAAATGA
>JAODVN010019091.1:0-11099 GCA_025434125.1 Chologaster cornuta
CAATACGTTTATTCCTCACACATTTTGAAAACCGAGATGAATGCGAGCCTCATCATGCTCTTACCTGCTCTTGCCCCCAGAGTAACCCAGGCAGCCCTTATAACCTGGCCTACAAGTACAACTTCAATTATGCTGTTGTCTTCAACATCATTCTGTGGCTGATGCTGGGTTTGGCCATCGCCGTCATTGTCATCTCTTACAACCTGTGGAATATGGACCCTGGGTACGACAGCATCATCTACAGGATGACCAATCAGAAGATTAGGATGGACTAGATCCCACTTGTCGTCTTTCCAACCATCATTTTTCTCGTGAATGTTTTTAGTGTTTTGTGTGCTTTCGACTGTGTGGTTGTTCGGTGAGAGTTGTTGAGGATTGACCTGCACTGATAACAGTGGCACTCTGAGCAGAAAACAACACCACAATTGCATTTTATTCTAGAAGGCAGATACTTGTCCTAAAATGAATGGATGTGCAGGAGATGGATTGGGTTTGTTTGCAGCAGGATTGGAGATGTGTGAGCTAGACTGGGGTGGCTGAGGGGTTTCCACTTCTCCACCTGCTGAAGAGAAGGATGAAGCTTTGTCACCTCCCGGCACAACTGATTATGGTCTTTATTCAGGCAATGTTGGAGAGGCTCCTAGGCTCGTTTCTTTAGTTCTTGACCAATGCGTATTGCTGTATAAGTGCGGTAGGTTTGGCTAGACATAGTGTCTTCTAGTTTACTGTTAACCACAAATGGGTGCATGAAGGTACAACTGCCTTGCTTCAAGTTGTGAACCATGTATGTCAGGGCTATTCAACTCTGGTCCTGGAGGGCCGCTGACCTGCATGTTTTAGGTGTCTCCCTGCAACACACCTGGTTCAAATGAAGGGGTCATTATCAGGCTTTTTGAATCAGGCGTGTTTGAGCAGGGAGAGATCATAAACATGCAGTGCAGTGGCCCTCCTGGGCTGGAATTGAATAGCCCTAATGTATGTAGTTTCGGTCTTTAACCATTAAGTCCAGAACATTCCCTGTTATGGTAACCTCTCACAAGCCAAGTTTTTTTTTTTCCAACTGGTGATTGCAGTTTTCTTTTTGCTGTATTTATTAAATGTTTTGTTAAAATTATTGTTGAAAGGATATTTGTACTGTTGTGTTTGCCTTGATGTAAGAAACAATTTTAAGTTAAATGAAATCTATATTTATTGAGTATGGAAATATGACTGTATAAGAAGGTTTTGACACTTGTGCAATGTTTATACCAGTTAACGTGTCAGGCTTCTAAATGATAAATATATAGTGTGTTGAAAAATTGATTAAAAAAGTATGAGAAAATGCTAAATAATAACACACATGGACAAGGACCGTTTTGGACTTTGGCAAGGTAGTCACCAGGATGGACTTGTGATAATTCATCTAGCATGTCAGGTTAGCATAGATACACCTGCGCTCTTCTTGTCCAGTGATGTGTATAAACAAATAAGACAGAAAATGTAAATTGATACCAAATTTATGACCATTGAATAAAGGATCAGGTTGTTAGATTGTGACCTGAACAATAACTCACGTTTTCAGGTGATTTTCTATTATCTGTGTCTCACCTTTAAGTGGGAGCATTATCGTAAAAGTGACCGCCCACTTCTTTGGAGGCTCTGCAGATGTCATGCCCAAACGTGATAAAATGTAATCACGGTATGAAAAAGTGATTTTTATGGTTATGTTTCCACATTTGTAACTCGTAAAAATGAATGGATTAATAATAATATAGGCCTAGGGCACAAAGCAGGCAAAATAATGTATAAAAGAATTACTAAAACATACATTTTTTAGGTTTTATGTTTGTTAAACGCTATGTTTTCGAAATATATATGCTAAAACAAGGATATTTGACATAGCAAACCAACAGTTTTTTTTTTGGTGTATGCAGATGTCTAATATCGTTGTTTATTATATTAGGTTTTATATAGCATATATTGAATATACAATATATATTTAGCTATTATTATTCTAACTGCATTGTTTGACCTAAGTGTGATCACTTTTTGGCAATCATAAAATGTATTATGGCTTGCATTGGTCCTTTAAAGGACTGGGTGAGCTACAGTGTAATGTATACTATACAGTAAGTGGGTATACCATGACAGATCTTCAACAGGGAATCTGCGACCCCTAGTGTATCCTCAGAGTTACTGCAGGGGTCCGCCAACCCCTGAAATCTGCATAGCGGCATAGCCTGCTACATGACAAGACAGATATGGTAAAATTGAGCTCATACATCACATCTGATTTGTTCACTCACTCCTGAAATCTGCCTCCCCCAACCCAATTCATATAGCGCACAATGTATCTTTAAAAAAGGCAAATAATCCCCAGAATGATCCTTAGAGGGCTCCATACGTGTGGCATGTCGTGGCCCTTTAAATGTAAAAGGGAAGCACACAGTGCTTCCTCCATTGACAGGATGTGCTGAAACAGGTTTATTCCAAGATCCTGCAGAAACACAAAAACGTGAAAAGGAGCGCTGAAACGTGTCTCCCTTGCGTTTCACTTGCATTTCACGGTACATGCGTGGCCTTCTTGGAGACAGCGGTACAGTACTAGTATTTACTTGTGTGCTGTTCTGCAGGCTGAGACGAGGTGCCCGTTACGATTACTGTAGAGAGCTAGATTTGAGCTTGAACAATGTAGTTATCACGTCATACTAACACAATGCTATCACAAGTCTCACTGCTGTGTCTTACTGCATGGGTATACATGTATGTAACATGACCGTGTCGTAGTTGTAATGCGGAGAACAGATCCTTTTGATGACCGAGGATCAGAAGTGTCTTGTTTTGTCTACATCCATGTTGTGTGCCTAGCTCGCTAGCTAGCTAGCTAGCTTTTGTTTGGGGTTATCGCATTATCTTCTGATGCACGTTTTTTACACAGACACCTTCTATTGCATTATTAATGTAAGTAACGTCAGTACTATGTGCATTTGTGTTAGCTATTGTACTAATGGTGGATAAGTATTGCTCAAAGGCATATGATGACTTTAACTCTAGCTGGACCCGTGTTTAAAATGAACATTACATTTACTTTGCCAGAGCACAACGTTTGACATTTTTTGTGAAGTAATGGTGGAGTCGTGAGTAAGGAGAAGTATTTGACTCTTTTGTCCCACTGTGTAGGGTGTATAGCACCCTATCCCTGACATTTTGGGAGTTTCGGGGAGTGCAGAGGAGCGGATTGCTCTGGGGCGCCACAGTCGCTGAGTTGTCAAAGGGGGTCAGTCGCGTTGTGTATTCAGGTTCTGGAGGGGTTACTCTAGCAAACACGTGTTTAATGATCGCAGATCATCCCTAACTGCGTTTACTAATATTCGTGTTTGTGTGTTTCTTGTAGTGTATCATTCTAGTAGGCAATGGAGCACAGGAATGCCTTAACCATTTCATTCACACTCGACAAGGACAACTCAATGGTGTGTATGACATTGATTTTTAAATGGTCTCCTTATTAATCCCAGTAGCATCATTTAGAAATGGCTGAGGTGTGGGGTTAGTTGTCTGTCCCTGTGAAGGATCTACTACTTATTGGGAAATCCTGCCTTTGTGTGTTTTATTTTTTATTTTAATTATGCAATTAAAGCATCACACAAGCATTTGTTTTGTCTGTAGGAGGTTAATGTAAATGGTTGTGTGTGTGTGTGTGTGTATATAGTGCTTTGTTTACATGTGAAGTGTAATTTATAAACTGTAAAGTAATAATTACTGTAAACTTGATTATTTGTTTAATTTTGCTTTATAGGGTGGAAACTCACTAAAAATCCCCAAAACAAATATGTCAATGGAGCGTGGGAAGCCACAGGTAAATGGCCGTCACCAAAGTAAAAGCTAGAGCTTTTTGTTTCAATCATCTTGAGAATTGTTATTGTAGTAATAGCACAGAAATCCTGGAGGGGTCTTGATAATCACTAAATTCATCCAACCCAACAGATTCACTGGACCAAGATTACAGAGTTCCATGGCAGATACCGTCGACAGAATGGTTCCACACCGCTTGATATCAACCACCCAGCCATGGTGAAATTGGCAAGAGCCAAGTAAGTTGGTTGAAAAAATCTGTCTGGGGAAAATTGTTTGTACTGTTTAGTAGGGCTGCACAGTATAGGCAAAATTGCTGCATTTTATTGTCATTATCTGAGGAGTTCTAATGTTAAATATAGTTTACTCTATTAAACACATTTCATTATTATTATGATTATTATTTGGGTTTAGCTGGAATAATTAATTTCAGTATTTTAAAATAACCACAAGATGGGGCTCTCAGCCTTATTTCTCCCGGTGGTCCATTTCTTTATTGTTACACTATAATGCAAACACAGCAGGGAACGATGATGATACCAGATAACTATTGATAAAGGAGTCCCATGCATTCAGAAATGCATATATAAGTTGATGTGCTTTCTGCTGCCCTGCATTATTGAAACATTGTTTATCAGCCCTACAATGTAACGCCCATATTATCTTGAACATGCACAGGTTTGTGACTTATCTTTAGCAGTACACATGGCTATCGGTCCTGTACGCTGCTACATGACGCTGTCATTGTTTCATGAACTCATCTTGCTTTTGGTCAGCTGGTGTTTGCAATTTTATGTACAGTGAATGTTTCTACTAGTCTTGTTTTGATGGCTTCTCTCTCTCTGTGTCCCAGGAAGCCACGCGTGATCCTCACAGACGTACTCAAGACAGAGCTGGGCAAGGCCTATGTGGACATGAAAAGGCTGAGCCTGGCGTCTGGCAGCGTCGGACAGACGAAGACATGTTTGCAGAAATACGGCTTCCAGAAGAGCAAGGAATCTGAGAGCCAGAATATATCACCGCACACAGAGGCTGCGGCCAAGGGTGTGACGCAGAAGAACCGGAGTGATAAGTTTAAGAATAGCCAGAGGGCCCTCTTCATATCGCCACGACGGTAAGCAAACACAATTGAGTGCCGGGGAAGATGGGCTCTGTGAAGAAGACATTAGTTTGTGTATTAATAAACTATGGTCTCTAGTCTACTCACAAACAAAGCTCCCATGATGATAATTATCTTTGAGCATGGATGTTTTGTTTTTTGACTGGCTTGGCTCAGCAAATAAACTGTTTAGTCTTCAAAAGTTTGGCAAACATAATGGTTTTTTACCCCTGAGAACAATGGCTATATATAGTATTTCTGCTGTTTTGGTATAGCTCCTGTGACAAATTACCTCTTACACTGAACAAAATTATAAACTCAAAACTTTAGTTGTGGCCCCCATTCATCATGAGCGAAACTCAAAGATCTAATACTACTACTCAAAAGGCCTATTTTTCTAAAATATTGTTCACAAATCTGTCTAAATTTGTGTAAGTGAGCACTTCTCCTTTGCTGAGATAATCCATCCACCTCACAGGTGTGGCACATCAATATGCAGACCAGACCACAGTATTGCACAGGTGTGCCTTAGGATGCCCACCTGTCAAGGCCACTCGAAAATGTGCTTATGTGATTATGTCTGCAAAGGAGAAATGCTCACTAACTCAGATTTAGACAAATTTGTGAACAATACTTGAGAGAAATAGGCCTTTTGTGTACATGGAGAAATTATTAGATCTTTGAGTTCAGCTCATGATGAATGGTGGCAAAAACTAAAGTGAAGTGTTTTAAGTTTATAACAAAAATTTGTGTTTTATTTTTTATTTTGATCTTGCCTTTAGCTCAAAAATGTTCCAGTCATGTGACCTATTTGAAATACCACATTAGAGTTGGTCTATCTACCCAATATATTTAAGGAGTTATCTCTACATTTTTAGTGCCGCTGCATGCACTGAACAAAACTAAAAATAATTTATTTTGCCATTACAGAGCATCATTAAGAAGTGGCTTAGCTGAAGATAATGGCCTGAAAGTGAAGGAGGTGGAAATTAGTGAAATTAAAAATGAAAACTGCAATCTGCGAAAGGTTTTAAGTAGGTCAACCCACACACACACACACTTTAACTAGGGCTGTGTATTTCTGATGATACTATACGTATCACAATACAAGGGCCACGATTCAATGTATTGCGATACTGTAAGCCAGTCGATGTATTGCGATTTCTAATTTGTGGAAAACTGCAATAGCAATGCTAATGTGTGGCGCCACTGTAAAAAATAATCACTTATGTAAACTTGCTCAGGGACTTCAGATTGAAATTGGCTTTAACAAAAATAGGTAAACTAATTGATTATCTTTTTTTTAATTTTTTTTTATGGATACTGATATTTAGAAAATCGATAGTGTATCAATATTTTGACAGTTGTTTACTATGTTAATTCCTGTGTTTGCATCTGTTTTTGCATCTATCTGTTCTGAGTCCCTTGTGAAACTGAATGCTGTCAAAACGAAGCACTGCACAAAATACAGAAGATTTCATGAAATGTTTTGTTTTGTTGCACATTGTGTGTACATTTCTTGCCTTTTTATTGTGTTATGGGAGTTTCACATTATAAAAACGAACCGACTCAGGGAGCATAACATTTGACACTGGGTGCCACAGGCCGTGTTAATTTATTACATTGTCTTCAATGTATCTTGCATTTACCTTATGCAATGCAATGATCTGGGCTGCTTTGTGTCCTGTATGCTATGAAGCTGACATTGCTCCCGCTTACTGTCAGATGGGGAGGATTTTATTGATATTCCTTACTTTCCTCCTGGTGGAAATGCATTCTACAGTTTTAATACATGAATCATGCTAAAAAGAAATGTTAATAAATGCATTTAAAATATAATCTGTTATCATTTGTATTGTACAACAATATTTACATAACTTGTATTGTTTCAAGCCAATATTACAGATGCCAAGCAGCCTGTTCGAACCGAAAAGGCCTCCTCTTGCCCAGAGCCCGCGGAGAGTCAGGCAGGTGAAGAGGTCACTTCAGAAAGCGGCGACGATTCAGATCTGGGGACGGTGTGTGAAGTACAGGAAGGCATTAGGGATGGTACCCCTGATGGCTCAGTAAGCAGCATCCTTACATATGTAAACAAAACCATATTACCATCCACTATTCCAAGACAAAATTGCACTTCGACTTGACTGCTGATGTTGTTGTTCTACATCTGATTTCTTAGAGTAAATCTGACGCTCCGGTGCACGACCGCAATGGAACACCAACGTGCATGGAAAGTGTTTGCGGCAGGGGGAGTGTGCTCCGCCACTCTGGGCAGGATCGGGAGGGCGGAGAGCCCCCTCGAAAACGTCTGATCCTTGATGTAGATGGAGAGCCCCCTCGGAAACGTCTGATCCTTGATGTGGATGGAGAGCCCCCTCGGAAACGTCTGATCCTTGATGTGGATGGAGAGCCCACTCGGAAACGTCTGATCCTTGATGTGGACGGATCTCGGAAACAGCGGATCCTTGAAGCTGACGGAGAATCCCCTCGGAAACAGCTGATCCTTGAAGCTGACGGAGAATCCCCTCGGAAACAGCTGATCCTCGATGTGGACGGAGAATCCCTTCAAAAACAACCGATCCTCAATGTGGACGGAGAATCCCTTCAGAAACAACCGATCCTCGATGTGGACGGAGAATCCCCTCGGAAACAGCCGATCCTCGATGTGGACGGAGAATCCCCTCGGAAACAGCTGATCCAGGACGCGGAGGAAGAGTGCATCGGCCCGGGCAGCCCAGACGGCGCGGCCGTGCACGTCACCCCAGGGGTCACTGTAAACACGGATGGAGGCATTAGCCCGCCCGCTGTCGAGCACGCTCTGCCTTCCAGCCAGGATAAACTTGCCCAGGCCAGCTCTTCTGAGCCCAGTAAGTGGACATCCGTCTCCTTAAAGCTCGGGGAGGGGGATTTGCAGTGAACCTCTTCTCTGCAGGAGTCACGGTGCTAGTTGGTTGTGTGTGCGGCCCAATGGGCGCTGGGTGGCGCTGCCTTCATGTGCTCTCTGTGTGCGTTTGCCAGTCATCCTATCCA
Organism: Chologaster cornuta; assembly: GCA_025434125.1. Taxonomy (NCBI): domain Eukaryota; kingdom Metazoa; phylum Chordata; class Actinopteri; order Percopsiformes; family Amblyopsidae; genus Chologaster; species Chologaster cornuta. The sequence continues at coordinate 7,961 of JAODVN010019091.1, forward strand.
GCGGCGATGAGGAGGAGGAGGATGGTGCCATCGCAACCCTCTGCAGCCAAGTGATCCTCCCCGTGCTGGGCGCTGGAGAGCCAGGCTCCCACCTAGCGCCCCCGCACAAAGGCGTGGCTGACCTGGAGGGAGTTACAGACATACAGGTTGGCCCTTGCTATTTATTTTGATCTTTTTAGATGTTTAATCCTCAGGCAGTTATTAAGCAGTGCTGTATTCTTCTCCAGAAGAGTTAAATGCCATTATCTGAAGCATTTCCAAAACTTCAAATAATTCACAGTAAATAATACAGGACAGCTTGTGTTCACAGTACATGCACAACTCTGCTTCTGAGCTACAAGATAATCCCTGGCATACGCTGATGCCTGTACAGTAGGCAAGCATTTGGTACAATGTCAATTTTTAAAAGTCATACTTGGTAAATCGGCTGTGTGTGTGTGTTATAGGTAGTGCAGGTTACAGTGGAGGACTTTCCTGTTGTGTCGCCGTCTGATTTTAAAGTGCCGTTCAACTCTCTACATTGCGGAGGTTACCACGGAGAAGCAGATGGCAGCCTGTTGGTAATGACCTTGTGTGCGCGAGTGTGTGATGCACCTCAAAACAGCCTAGACACGGTGTGTAACGCTCATTGTCTTCCCCCTCACAGATCGGTGACCAAAAGGTTGTCATTCCATTGAAAGGTACTGTACTATTTCCTGCTTTTCTCTGAGCATGACACAATAAAAAATGTAACCTCTATCATGGGTTTGACCCCAGACATTCCCGCCCTACCTATAAGCACATTTTTTGTTAGGGTTACAGCACAGGGGAACCCATTGTCCCGGGTCACAGTTGGCTACTGGGTTACACCTCTACACCCTATCCTCCAGAACATCTTAACTGGTGGCTAGTTTCATTGATCGCCACTCCTCAATGAATTTCAAGTACAAACAGGCTGTGAGACCCCACTCAAAATAGAACTACACAAATCTTTATCATTAAATTATTTTAATGTTCGTTGTAGCCTTGTGCTAAAATGTATTGCCGAACAATTACAGCTCTAGGCTAGGTGTCTGTTAAGACACATCCATCTGGGAAGCGTCCATTCAAACTGTTTTATATGAGCAGGTGTGTAAAAAAAAAAAAAACCTTTCGTGTGACTAATACCTTCTTCAGGCTCCTTTTGGGTCTTTTTTTAAACATCTAACCCTATTCACAAATCAAAACCAACTACCTACAGGTAGGGTCAGCTTGACCCTCTTCCTACCATATTGGTAAAGGCTTGCTTACCCTATCTTCCCTCCCGAATAACTCATTTTACACTCATCTCTTACCTCTGGTATCGTTCCCTCATCTCTCAAACCAATCTTGTGTGAATTGCTTACAACGCGAGCTGAGGGTGTCGGCGAGGGGTCAAAATCCTGTAGTCTGAACAGTGTTGTGATGCAATGAGAGCGCAATACGAGGACGAGATGAAAACAAGGGGGAGGAGTAAATGCCTTTGTAATCATTTCAACTGCTTATAGAAACACCCAAAGACACTGGGATAATTAAAGTCTCTCTGAAACACGTATCCCTTGTCGATAATGCTTCATATTTGATTCAAATTACTTTAAACAATCAACAACACAATCAGTGGTGAGAAATACTGTGATTGAAATCATGTGTTGAGAAATGTAATGTTAACGCGGTGCGATCGCTACTAGGGAGGGATAGGCCTATATTACGTCTCCTTTCTTTTGTGAGATATGCCTGTGCCAAACAATATCCAAGCCCCAGTTCGACTTGGTCAGGTGAAACATCTTGTAGTGTGTGACCCCCTGTAGTGTGAATCACACAATGACGTCCAGACACCCGATTACAAGAGAGACAGTCGTGTAGTGCGGGCTGCACATCGACCAAGTGGCTTGGAAGACTGGGTTCAGACTACACGGCCTAACAGTGTGTGTCTGGTGAGCTCTGGCAACACAGATACCGTTGGACAAGGTTAATAACTTGAACATGTACTGGGTTTAACACCACGGCAATGCCCACAACCCAATCAGCTTTGTCCAACGACAGGCGAGGCGAGCTTGGGTCTGTTTCACAGAACTGAACACCTTTGACCGCGTCCTCTGCTCCCCAGGTGCGGGCGGGCAGGTGAAGGTGGTGCTGTGTCTGACCAGCCCGGAGCTAAGGAAGTACAGCGTGTGGCAGCTGGAGGAACTGCAGGCGCAGGAGCTCTGCTACCAGGAAGATGAGGGCCAGCAGCCTCCTCACCCTCCTCCTTCCACGCTGCTCCTCTTCTGGGTGTCGGACACGTGGGCGCAGGCTGTGGAGCGGGAGCTCCGCAAGCTGTCGCTCACGCAGCACGTGACCACGCCCACTGGTGAGACGTTCAGACAACTAATTTACGCAACCTGCTTGGCTCACTAAATGTACAACATAAGTCCAGCCAGTCGTGAAAATAATGCAGGTCTCCTGTGTGCGCGTGTCTCTCCTGTGTGCGCGTGTCTCTCCTGTGTGCGTGCGCAGACCAGGCAAGCCCTTTCCTGCTGGTGAGCCTGAGAGACTCCCTGCATGGAGTAGAAGGTGCCGTGTTGCGCTCCCACCTGGACATAATCTGTCTCAACTGCATGGTCCCCGACGACCCGGACGCCCCGGGCTACGACGGTCTCACCAGCGAGTTCGCCGACTTCGTCCTGCCGGGCCTCTCCCTGGAGAGCAGCCTGGAGCTGATCCGGAGAACCGGGCGGGACCCCTATCTGCTCTCCTTACTGGGGGAACACAGCCCGGAATCTGAGCCTACAACAGACCACAGCAGCATGTATTCGGATGAGGAAGAGGATGAGGAGGAAGAGGATGAGGAGGAGGATGAGGAGGAGGAGGAAGAGGACGAAGAAAAGGAGGCGTCTCATTTCTGTCTGGATGTCCATCCAACGCCAAAACCGCAGGTGGTGCCGGGAAGCGACCCAGGACATCCACCTGTTCCTGGGGAGGAAAAGACTCCGCTTGCCAAGGAAGCTTCTCCAGAGGTAAGCAGCGCATCTCCTCAGTCACGGTTTTATAATAGGCCTCGCGTGGAGGAAACGTGACTGGAGGTAACGTGCTCGGCTGTGTGACTGCAGGTAGGGCTGGGCGATATGGACCAAAAATAATATCCCGATATATTTTGGCTGAA
>JAODVN010019201.1:0-11096 GCA_025434125.1 Chologaster cornuta
TACCCTTTGTGCGCTGTGATTGGTCGATATATATCACATTACAGTCTAACTGGTCATCTCAAATTCCAAATGTCCAGTTGGAGCTTCTCATGATATATTCAGTTGCATTGGCTTGGTTAAATAACAGTGCTGTAGCTACTGTACCTTACAGTAGGTGTGTAGAAGTTTGCGAACTATTTTGTTAATCAAAGAGCAGATCCTACTGAGCTGATAGGAGTATTAACGGAATTTGCCCCAATTTCAGTTAGAGGTTTTTGACAGGCCTCTTCCTGAAGCTGACTGTTTATAAACTATAAAATCGAGTGTTGTACCTCAAATAAGCCCTCTGGTAGGATGCCCAAGGCCATACTGTATATGTCCTACATTTTAACTTTTGGAAAAAGAAGGGATTCAACCAAGAATAGCAAACAATATACGAAAAAGGATAGACACTGTGCTCAGTTAAAGTCTATATTGTTCTTTTCTTCTATATTATCACCTGCAGTAGTCAACTGCCAAGTTGTCTAGGTGGCTAGACTGTGATGCCGAATGTGTCAGTGTGTCTATCACATAGAAATCAAAGTTTCCATTAGCCATCAAGAAGTGTGGAAAGAGAGGGAGAATGAAAACAGAGTTCAACTAAATGAAGTGAAGATAGTAATATAGCTGACAAACGCAAACACCTGATCCTAGTCCAGCTGCTACTGCAGGTCCTGCTGTAAAGCAGCTTTACTGTTAGGCTCATTGAAATCAAAGGAGCTGTTTGGAGGCAGGGCAATCTGGGCTCCACCGGCCAATGACAGCAAGGGGTGGCAGTGTGTTTCTATCCAGCAACAGTCCTCCCAGAACTCCTATTGGCTCAGCCAAAGCCAGGTGGACAGACATAACTCATGCCTGCATGGTTTGTCACTAAACAGTGTTCACTGTGGTCTCAAGAGAGAGTCATTGTTGAATGATTTTACTTGTGCACGCTTATTCCCCTTTACTGGAGCTGAAAAGGTGTTTCTTCTCCTCTAATAGGAGCCACATTAACATATTAAACAAATTAAATGCTGAACATGCCATAAAGTGAAATTTGCAGTTACATTCAAGACGCTTTTTGTTTCTGAGTTAGTGTTGACACAGCGAAGGTGTCAGAGAATGACACAGCGAATTTATATATTTCTGCAAACACAGAACATTGGGGACAGTTATCTGAAATGTCAGGAAAGAGGGAGCGAGAGAGAGAGAGGCACTGGCTAGCCCAGCATTTATCCTCTGCAATGCCTGACCGCGCATTCAGGAACTTGGCATAGAGAAACATTAGTGCACTGGCAGTTGTCCTTTAGTGGAGGTAATATAAATCAGCATAACACAAAAAGCAAGAACATTTCAGTTTGTTCGATTATTTCTTTGCTGTAAAAATGCTTCTCGTCAAAACATCTTATACCATTGGAACGCCTGCTTATCTCCCTTTAAAATTGAACCACATTTGTAAGGAACGTGCATTTGGGGATGAGCAGCAGAGCTGAATTTCCGGGCTGTGCCCATTGAATATTTGCCAAATCTAACAATGCCAAACATCTTATCTTTGCTGTTGAGTTGTTTGGTGTTGTTTGGTGAATTGGATGAAGTCTGAAGAAACACGACATATTGTCCATTTAACGGTTTATTAATTGAACAAACAGGAGCGTCTGTAGCGTGTGGAAGAACCATACTCAGACACAACAGCCTGGCACCCCCTGCTCATGCTGGTCACCAGCCTGGTCACACACTACTCTGGGATGGCATCCCATTCTTCAACCAGCATTTGGTGCCTGTCAGTCAACATGGTTGTCAGTCTGGCATGAACAGCACGCCCAAGCTGTTCACAAATGTCCTTACTTATTGTGTGTAGTTTACATTTGTGTTCACGAACATTGTGGCACCAAAACTACCACTACAACAATTAATTTGAATTGAGCAACACTAGTTGAGTGAGATTCATTATTAATTAAAGCAAGCTTTGGCAGTTGGCAACATGCACATCTCCGTTATACAGTAACCGTATCAATGCTTGAGGGGTTATCATTTAAATTCTCTGCTTTTACAAAGCATTTTGGTTTCATGTTTTTTGTGCATGCCGTCCTTGAAAAGATGAGTCATGTTTTGCACACTAACTTAACTCTTTTTCATCTCTGATACCTGTACTACTGAAAGTTTTAAATCACGCAATAATTGCAAGAGACATCTTATACATATTACATTTGCATCATACAGAATGCAAAAATTATAACTTTCATTGATGGCTATTATGCTACACAGTCACATGCTCTAAAGTTGTTTTGGTAAAATGTAATGTAATAAATATAAATACATATTTAACTGCCCCACAACAAAGCCACATTCATATTTGTTTTAATGCAGCAGCAAAGTTTGGTTACTGCATACTTTTGATGTCTCAGCAAAAGTGTCAATACTCTAATACAGCATGTACTACATCCATCAATGCCACGTAGACACTACTGCAGCTACAAGCCATACTGTAATACAATGGTAGCATGATGCAGGCAGCAGACATACTTTTCAGGAATCCTGAGGTTAAAGTTTCCTCTGTGAAAACAAATGAAGTTATTGCGGCATAAATGAGAAATTTTCTAAAACCTGCAAAATATTAGGATTGGAGGTAAAATATGTCTTTGTTTCATGGTGTAGTACTGTATACAGAACTTTGAGAAAGAAGGACTATTAAAAATGTACCTATGCAGTAGACAAATGTTATGGCATATACATGAAGCCTCAACCTCATCAGATGGAAAAAACTCACTGACACTGGATAGTGCCTGTGTGGAACTCTTCGATGTTGTTTTATCTGATGAGAAGCAATAACAATACAAACCCATCAATGTGAGCATTTGCAAAGTTCCTTTGTTCCCCCAGTGTCACTGATGATCACCCTGCGACTACTGACACAAAAAGGTGGCAAGGAGAAATTACCTGACAGACACTTTTGAACCAAACAGCCTGAGGAGGGATAAATAAAAGCCTTGAACTTCAGTAAAGCAAGCCTGTGTTGGATCTTACTAAGAAATACTGCACAGTGCTGGGAAAAAATAATTAACACATAATTATCTACTCTCATCATCCCTGCTCTACTCAACACACCAGGCTACATTCTTGACTCAATGTTCCCAATGCTTGTGAATGTTCTGCTTGTCGCTGGACCCAAAAGTTCAAGAGCAAGAATTATGTCACAATACATCATTTACATAGTTGTGATAGCTTAACATTAAGATACAACACTAAACTAGAGAAATGTGATACATTTACAGGTACTAGAGTGTTATGAATAAGTGAATATGTTCATAATAATTGAAAGGACAGAATATGAGGTAGTACAATGGCCTTTAACAATAAAATGTGCAGGTTTGCATACAGTGCCAACATTTTGATTTCAGGAACTTTTAGATCTTTAATGGAGTGCCTCCTTACTCTTTAGGTAGTGATTTAGCTATTGCGTTACTGGTATTGTGCCTCAAATACAGTAATGTAGGGCTGGCCCCAAATATTCTATTATTCATGTATTCGTTCATGTGTATGTATTCAATTTAAATATTCGGATTCGAGTATTCGTTTTTTGACATTATGCATGCATGTTTTTTCCATTAATATTAACTGTCTCCATATAAACCAACATGTTGAAAGGTAATTTACTGCCCTACTGTACACTGTGTCATCAACACAATTGATTGAAATTGGCTCTTTGTAAGAAGAGAGCAAGGCTATTCATTCAACACACACTGTATTGGCTAATACAGGAGGTATATGCCATTGTGAGCACATGGCTATGTTTACATGTGTGCACACTGAAGCTAGGAATCAAATATTACTTCTATTATACTTTTTAATTATAGTTGAGTGTTTTTAATTATGTTTTTGAGAAAGATAATTCAAAAAACCATCAAGTATTCAAAACCTGAAAATGGTATTCAGGACAGCCCTACAGTAATGACGAGTCTTGGAAACAAATGCTTAGCAGCAACTTAAGCAGACAGTAGTAGATATTAACCATATTTTCAAAACATAAATTCTGAAATTTTACTTGGAATCGTTAAATCTATTTTGAGGTGCAACTGATTATGTTTATTTTATTTGTTTTGTGGTAAGAGGAAAATATGCAGACAGTGTTTCAATTTGGCCTCATCTGATACAGTATGCGTAACGAAGTTGGAGCTACAGGAGCTGTATACTGCTGTTTCACCCTGGAGGTGATGCTTCAGGTCAAATACTCTGTGTGCATAGGTTTGGAGGCCACTGCCTGTGTAGGCCTAGGCTTTGGCTCTCCTGAACACAGAAGATATTTTATGTCTGGCAAAGGGCCACTTGCTAAAACACCTCACATCAACGAAATACAGTTGTATTTGCTTCAACTACTTGCTGGCAGTGATATAGATTTAAAATAAAAATGGTTTTAGTAAGAGTTTGAAAGTAGCAGAATAAGTCATAATAGAACTTTGCTATACTTAAACAGAGTAACGATTGAGATGTGACACAGGCAAGATATTGCATTCTTTCAGATGAGTTCAGTTTCAGTTTAAACACTGAAAAAAAAGTCATAAGAAACTCAGATGGCTAAAGCCCAGAGGGGTTGGGGCAAAATCCGATCATACTTGCTGACTTGTAGTGTGCGTGCGTTCAGGTCTGCACATGCTGTTGCCAAATGTACCCAGTGTGGGTGACTGACATCACAGATAACAAAATCAAGCAATGTCCCAGGTAAGAAGGTGAAAGGCATGGCGTTTAGCATATTATTGTCATCCTTACCTAGAAAGCACAGTGTACAAGGTGACTAAGCCAGGCCACCAAGCCACAAAGCCAACATGAAAGAACAATGTCACTGACGTTGGAAGAATGTCCTCATTACTGAAAGTGGTGAGGGTTCTGGATAACAAGCACAACTTTTTGCAGTGGAGCTCAGTGGTTCTTTATTTTAACTACAAATGTGTTGATTAAATGTGGTCTGTGTAACACAAGAGTAGCTGGCAGGGAAGGGATTCTCTTCTAAAACAAAGCAACCAAATCAACTAATTATAAATAATAATAATAATAATAATCGTAATAATAATAATAAAAATTTGGCCCCTATCTTAAAACTGGCGCAAAAAATACAGCACAGATTTTTTTGTTTAATATTTAGCATTTTTTAAAGTAGGATCGATGTTGTGCTCGCTAATATGGTGCTTGTTGCTCGTCATGAGAAGCAATAATCCAAACTGGTTTTATTGACATTGTTAGAAAAAATATATGTACATTAGCACTGACTGCAGTTTAACCCGTTGCCACACGTCACGGCTGCTTAAAGCCTGGAGTCAGACCCTGCCCCCCTGTTTCACTCATTTTGCCATCCATGTAAAACAAAACAAAATAATAATATTCAGCTATTGGTGTTTTCCTACACACTGTACTTGTTGCTCGTCAAGGAACATATGCACTGCAGCTAGGTTGTTTAAGAAGGTGATGGGGAAATTGAGACAATCCCTCAGTTGAATTGTTGGCACTTTACCAAAGCAAGAAAATGCCCTCCCAATTAGAGTGTGTTCCCCATAGCTCCAGTGCCCAATATTGATTCTATGTTGAAAACTTTTGGAGGACAAGAATGACTCAACATTTTCCTCATGCTGGAAAATTTGGCTTGTGTAACGTTGCTGGGTGTACTGTTTCTGTTCTTCTGTCCATGTACTGGGTTTAACAATGTTAATTTTTGTATGCTTTCTTCTTTTAATGAAATTCATTTTCTCCACTTGTATCCCCCTCGCCCATAGAAGACAGCACCTCTTGCCAGGCCATGGTTACAAATGTTTCTTTTGTTGTGATTTTAATGTAAAATACATGCGAAATTTATCCTCTGCTTTTAACCCATCCTTCAAGGGAGCAGAGGGCAGTTATGCAGCATCCGGTGACCGACTCCAAATTGAACCAATGTCACTGGTCACATGTCACTGACTGGAGGGTGAACCTAACATGTTTTTTTATAGTGGGGGAAACCGGAGCACTCTGAGGAGACCCACACAGACACGGCGAGAACATGCAAACTCCACACAGACAGGCCAGGATGACTGGGATTTGAACAAGGGATCTTCTTGTTGTGAAGTCAGCGTGTAGCGTTGGTAAATAAAGGTTACATAAAAACAAATAAAAAACTAGGCAAGCCTAGTTCAGCTGGCAGTTACCAACACCATAGGCATACATAGTTTAGCATGAAGGGTTTAAATTCCAATGCTATTGGTGCATTACCGCCACCTACTGTCTACAAGGTTCATTACCACCACCTACTGTCTAGATTAGAATGTAGCATGTTGACTTTATTAACATTAATTAATTATTAATTAATTAACACACATACAGGAATTGAGGTGAAAGATATACCAATTTGTAAACGGCCTTGTACTTTGGTCTGCTATCCCTCCGAGAGTAATGAGTTGGAAGTTACAACCGGGACACGCTATAAACTAAAGGCTATACATAGTGCTTTGTGTCAAATTATCAAATACTCATGAGTATACGATACACTAAGTCTACCATAACAAATCATACCTCAACATAAAGAATCTGTCATTGTTGTTCCTGTCTAAATACATTGCTATTCGATTTGTGGCGAGGCGATGTTATGTTAGAAAAGACTAATAATGTTCATAAAGACTCTGTGCACTAGCTCCGCACTACTACTCTGTTAGGGATGGGGGGGGGGCATGAAACCCACAAAGGGTCTTCTCATCCTTATTTAATGGGGTCGTTAGTGTGTCCTTGGAGAGGACGCAGCCTGTGATGTAAAAAGCGAGCTGGTCAGGCTGCGTCTATAAATGATATAATCCTTTGAAAGAATAACATTGTGGTCCCACTGTGCTTCGCAATAGGGCAGACTACTTATTCTCCAATCTCCTGCAATGCCTGTTGTGAATATCATGGTGGCCTTTCATCAGCTCACAAGTTCTGTGATTTGGTATTTGCCACAAACCATGTGTGTGTGTGTGTGTGTATACAGTATAGTAGTGTGCAGGTTTGAATTTCATGGTTTTTCAGGACAAATGAAAGAAAATGTAAAGGAAGCTTACCAGAAAGTTCTCTGATTCAAAAATGTGTTAAACGAGCTATTGAGACCATCTTCTAATGGAAAGTCGTAAATACTATAGAGAGAAGTTGGCTTTAGTAACATCAAAGCGATTTGCTCTGTTTTGAAGCATGAACCTGGTGGCCATTAATAGTACTGCAGTTTTAGCACTTCCACACTGGCTTATAAACAAACAATGACGATGTTTGGGTTATTCGGTTAATCTGTCATGCGTAACCATCACAGGTCCTTGACAAATGATGTGCTATGGCGAGGGAATGAGAATTTCCTCTTTCTCATGCACAATGCATTATTCTCCTTGTGCATGCTGCATAAAGAGTGAAGGGGGAATGTTCAAAGCACTGGCCATGGATTGCCTTACACCGTGACGCTCAGCCCAACCTTTCAACAGCAGACCATGTAAGCTCTGTTAAAAACATCAAATGGGTGTGACTACATGCTGCAACTTGAGACATTCAGCAGGTGCTACTGGGTCTTGGCTAACAGGACCGGGTCTCCAACGGTAGCACATTTCCTTAACCTGTATAATGGGTATGATATGGTACGTTATTTGACCTCCTCTGGTGTGTTTTCATTTATTTTTCTGTTATTAACAACACCCTTAATGACATTAAATTATACACAAGCTTCTCATGTTATGTGCACAACTTTTTCTAAATGCTGGTCCTTGATGGACTGATTAGCAAAATAATACATTGTTAAGGTCTAATTTTCTTAAACACCAAAACTGAAATGCATACTATAAATAGTACTGTAAGGAGGACATTATAATGTACTGAAACAATATGCTGTAAGCAGATGCATTAGGGTTTATAAAATAAGCAATAAGCAACATTTTACACTTCTGGCTCAAGAAAGGAAAAGCACCAAAACATGCAGTTGCATTATCATTAGCATAAAGGTCAGCAAGACCTGAACTTGAATGATATAGGCCTGCCAAATCTGTATCCATTTTAGGTTTCATGTTCAGTACAGTATGTGTGCAAAACATCTCTGGGATAAGGATATATGGAAATAAAAATGAATATTGATTATGTGTGTGGTGGAGATTGTTTGTCACGTTATAGCCTTCATCTATAGCCTTCACCTAGTACGTGGATTCTCATTGTGCAAATACTTTGTCCATTGTTTTTCAACATTTGTTATTAACACAGTATTGTAAGTATTACCTAACCAAAATGATTTAATGGTGATATATTTATCCTTCAATAACCTCCTCCAACCTATTTTCACAGGGATGTTGTTTCTTACTCTCTTTTTGTATGAGAGCCATTGACATGTTTCACAAAACAAACCCTGGGAGAAATCATCAGAATATCATTATCAAAACAGAGTAAGCGACATAAATGTCAAAGTGGAGATGAGAATGTTCGAGCCTAATGTTTTTCACGGTTGGAAAAGCAATCTTATGGAACACATTCAAAAGCAGTGCTGTTTTGACTTTTCACACAGTTCCATTCTGTTAAAGTAGCATTCTCTGAACCAACCAAGTGCAACAACGCATGTTTGGGATTTCTGTAATGTTGGAGGATATTATCATTTAAAATGTTATTGATATTCAACCTTTTCATAGATCTCATATCTAACCTATTATAAAGGAACTTAAGTGAGAAAATTACAACATTTCCTGTGCTCATGGAAATAATACCCAATCATTCTGTGATGATAGTATATATATATTATTTACAATAATGACAGTTTAGGGCCATTTGGAGAACATTAATGTTCCCAGGGCTGTAGGGGTAAACTGGAATGCTGTTTCAATGCAGTATGGACCAGAATACACAAATTCTATGCAAATGTTATATACTGTATGGATTACAAGTGTTGCTGTTATTTTTGACTACTTCCGTTATTATTTGCTAATTAAGGATTGGGAATATTTTACAGCATGGTGAGAATCAACCATTCAGACAGCATTTGAGAGGCTCCACACTTAGCAGGAATAATAAGTAAATACTTATTTTAAGTTACATGAAGTAAGTAAGCTCTTTCTGATTTACAGTAAACCAGCATTACAAAAATATTGTTTTAATTTGCGTATGCTAGCCTTTAACATAACCATGTAAGTAGTAGTGGATTGAAATCTGATGTTGAGTATGTTGAGAATAGGAATAGGCCACATTTATAACCAACTAGTGGGGTACTTTGAACCAACAGATCAATTAATATACTATAAAACATAAATAAATGATATAATTAATAATTTAAATAAATGTTTCTTTATTTTTATGAGCACAGAGTAAGATGTTCCAGGGGTGTGCTATAATTGATTAGATCAAATACTGGGAAAATTAAAGTGTAACTGCACCCGAAATTGTGCTTTTTGAGCTGTAAACTCTTAATAATCAGACTGTACTGTGATGAGACACATACATGCTAGTGTTTAATATTGACAAAAACATTTTTTTATAATTTAAAAAATGAATTTTATGGTCTGAAAATAACTCTACACATATCTGTTGAAAACCGCCTGGCTTCCAACAGGATGCTTGGTCCGCTCAGACGTCATCAAAATAAATTGAGGTTCTTTGCCCCTCCCCTCCCCTCGCTCGTTGCTCGTATTTGCATTTTGCCTCAAAGTTGTGCCGTGGGTGGAGTCAGGCTCAGAGCTGGGGTGCAATGACACTTTAGGAGTTGATGAATTGCCAGAATTGTGCCACAATATTTGCACAGCGGGAGCAGCAAATGCCACTTTCTTATCTGAGCGTCATGCCTACTCTACAGTAGCTGTATGTGCATGTCAAGTGGTAAGGAGAGCCATGGCTCACACTATCTGATCACTAAATGCTACATTTATTGTTGTCCCTTTTCCAATTTCCAGCGCTCGTATTTCACCTCGCAGCAGCCCGTGCGCACATACTGTATATTTAGCTCCCAGCTCCATCTGTATTGATTGCATCTATAGTCTTGGGTTAGGGCATGGGGGGCCACATTCCTCTGGCTCTGCATTGTCCTTGATGGAGGCGTGCCGTTTACAGATGCGCACACTATTCCACCTTGTACAGTAGCTGTCCTATAGGCCGCACATGTCAGAAATAGTCATGCTGTCGGCCTACTCAAATCGTTAATCTTCCAGAATGATCAACCACCGAATAGTTTTGGAAAGTGGAAAAGCCATCATATCATATAAATAAAATCATAAGACTATGTATATGTATGTACCTGTATATCTAGGGAGTACTTCAGTTTAAGTTGTTCCCAATCACTCTGGTGGATCAGATGTGTGATGTAAAGTATTCACTATTTGTGTAGCAGTTATTTAACATCTATTAAATCAGCACACTCCAGGATTATTCATTAATACAGTCACCAGTGATACCTTTATATGTCTTCCCTGTATAAACGCTATATTTCCAGTATCAGTATCACTCTCTTTTCAATCTCAGGTGAAAAATGATCTGTCTTTCTGTGAATGTCGCACCTAGACTCAAAATTGAAATGTTGTGTATACAGAAGGAGATAATTAATGTATACTGCAGTAACATATATAAATTACCCATCACACCAGCAACATTTATACTTTATTTATTTAACTTTTTTTGTCTTGATGTAACATTATTGTTTTGGAAATAATGTAGACACTTCTACATTATGACAAATCTACTGTATATATCAAGAGTGGAAGATTTCAGTTCATATTTGTATTGTTTGGTTTGTTGGTTGGTTTAGTAATTCTATGCCAATATGTTATTATACATGTGTTTGTCCCTTTATTCTTTCTTCTGGAGAATCCTAGAACAGTGCACATTCACACGCACAAACAGCCAGGCCACCGGCTGTAATGATAGCATCCAGCAGCACAAACACGGAATACAGATAACGGGGCAAGAATAGAAACTGCATAATGTCGGCCGCTGATTCCCAAAGGCCCAAGGATATCAGCATCATAAGCTTACCAATGCAGTAGACATCCTCACGCATTTAAAACCCTGCCTATCTTGTTGTCACTCATTATCCGGTCTTTTGTTAAAAAGTTTTGGAGATGATATTTGAAAGATAGAGCTGTATCAATTTAAAAAAAATGTTT
>JAODVN010019417.1:0-11088 GCA_025434125.1 Chologaster cornuta
GGTTTTACTTGTGTTTCTGTATTTAAGCACCAGTGTGTCCTATCGTCTTTGTCGGAGCCTCGTTTTACGTCAGCCCTCTGTGTTGCATGTTCCTTTGTTGAGCATCAAATTAACCATGTGTTTGGAAATCCCTGCGTGTTTGCATTTGGGTCCACCCTGCCAGCGCAAGCTGTGACAAGTATAATGTTATGTATATTTATTGTATTCCTTCATGCACCTGTTATGACATTTTATTCCTTCAGCTAATTTTATTTATGTTCTCTGTATTTCTGTATTTGTTTACGGGAAGCACAACTAGTGTACAGTATTCCCTCTCTGTAAAGCAATTTGAACTGCAATTCTGTATGAAAAGTGCTATATAAATAAACATTATTATTAGCATTATTATTAGTATAAGGAAACGGAGTTAGTTCAACTGTACAGATGATTTACTGTGTTGTTTTGAACATAATAATGACTAGGCTTGCCAAGAATCTCAGTATTTCTCCTGTCCGACGTTTATACCCCAATTGGCTCTTAGACATCTGAATCAATATCTGATCATCAGACAGGCAATTTACATTTCATAGTCAATGTGTTGACATCAAATGTAGATATTTTTCAGGATGATTCCAAGTTAGTATCTATTGGCCTTTTACCCAATCATATATAGTAAATAAAGGCAAATGACTGCTACTGTATTTAACAATAGGTTTTTGCATATATATATATATTTTTACAGTTAAAGCTTCATTAAGATGAATATCTTCCATGTTCAAATCCTCTTAATCTGCAGTCATAAAGTATCATTTAGGGTTATGTAACCTTCTCCTTTGACACAATGGTGCCATTTCCTCTCACATCAACATTTACGCACAACCTTATTGAATAGCCGTGCGTGCACATGGATTTCACTGTCTCCCAGGGATGACACGCTATTGTAGAGAGTGTGCCAGCGTCCTATTGACGGACCAGTGCACGTGACACACTTCACATTTCATAAGATTCTCCATGCAATCAAGAGGTATTTTCCTCACCCACTTAACCCACTGAAAACCATGAATCAGGTTGTCTTGATATAAATGTGAGCACAACAGAATAAACTTCAGTTGCTATCGACTGTTGGAATCAAACTGTAATTGCCTCCTAGTATATGCACGTCGTAAAGCACAATCACACACTTAATTGCACCGGCAGTGATTGGTTAATCGATTACTCTTTGCTAAGATTTATTGCGGTGACTTTTAAGGTAATGTAAAGCAAAATTCCCTCTCACACTCAACACGTAAGACATCACAATGGCTTCTTCATCTCGTCAACGGGACACATTCCGACTAACAGGATGATATGTGTGAGTGAGCCGGGGTAAAAGAAGTGAGAACTGTTGTGGAATGTGAGTGTGATACTGGCAAGATAGTATCCAATGTAAAGTGCTGGGCAGTGCAGTGAACTGCTCTGTACAGTGTGCAACATGAAAACATGTTTTCAGTCACATTGGACTTGTTTGTGTAGGTGTGGTGTCTATGTTCCACCAATAGACACATTGTCATTGAATGTTATCTAGTGGTGTTTTGACATTTGTATGCTTTAAGATGTTGACAATAGAAGGACAGTAGCACAATGTTATCCCTTTAATTTGAGTGTGTTGTACATGTGCGTAAAGTAGATTTGTTAAATGTATTGTTGGTGTACCGATATACAGTTTCTCATGTTCAGTTTGCAAAGTATACATGCAATATAATGTGACACGTTAGGGTTTGTGTTTATGGTGGCCTATAGATTTGAACACCCTTAATATTCCTTTGACATCTTATCAAGCTACACCTTTGTACTGATATAAGTAAACACCAAGGTTTACTGGTATTGCACAAGTTTGGGTGAAGATAATGGCATCCCATTTATCTTCTGGTTCAGTCTGGTTTTGGATTTTGTTTTATAGAAATTGATCAAAAGTGTAACTACAAAGCCATTTGACAGAAAATATTGTTGCTCTTTACATCACAGAGCAGTGCTGTATATGCAGTCATGCGTAGCAAGAGACCTAAAGTAAACGTTGGAGAGAGTGAGGAAACGTTCTTTGTTCAGACTAGTGTGCAGAATAACCTAACTTTTTATATCTTTTATTTACTTGCGTTTGACACAATGGTGCCATTTCCTCTCACATCTCCAGCACTTTTGCACAACTTTATTGAACAGCCGTGCGCGGCGCGAGTACAGGGATTTCACTGTCTCCCAGTGAAGACACACTATTGTAGAGTGTTGTGTCAGATCTTCCCATTGAGTCCTATTGAAGTTCCAGAAGTCTACTCTCCCTTGCCCCCATAACTTATTTTTATCTCTTTGTTGTGTTCTCTTTTTTTATTTGGATACACTTGGGAACTGTGGGGGCCTCGGTCAAGCATATTGTGCCACAACATTTTTTCTCTTCTCCTTTCCCCCTTTCTATCTCAAACACGTATTTTTCATTCTCATTTTGTTCTTCCGTACCTGTATGTTTCTCCCTGTTCTTTGACTTTTGTTTTGATAAACCACACATGTCTTTCTTCTTGCGAGGTGCTGGCTTTGACCGTAACTGAAAGGTTCTGTAACGTAGCCTGCACAGCTCATGAACCCCGTCCCCCCGGCCATGAGCTTTAATATGAACCCCATTGGATAGGATTGCTGACGTCTGACGAAAAGCGTTGGAATCCTTTTGGATTCTGTGCTTCTTGCGATATTCATTTCACCTCTTCTTTCCCTGCTCTTTTGTTTGTCTCGCTGCAACAGCCCCTCCCTCCTTCATTTCTATTCCTAGTGCCTGCGGGGTTTGTGACACTACATATCTACCCCTGTAATGGTCCTAATCCTCTTAGCTTGGCTAATGTATCATTTACCTCCCACAACAAGCACTCCGGGTTTGTTCGTGTGTGTGTGGGGCGGGATGGGGGGGGGGCATTTATGTCCTGTGGTGTTTTTCCTTTTTTAGTTTGACACCAATTAGTCCATCAAACCCTCAATATGTTCAAAATGTCCAACCCATTGCACCCAAGGAAGTACTACTAGCGCTAAAGTCCTTTCGTCACATTTGTTGCGCTTCCTGTGACCGTGCAAATTCCCGGCGATTCATTCTTACTTGGCTGACAAACAAAAAACCAAAGGCATATATTTGTTTTGGCATGCATCAGAAATGCTGTTTACCAGCATATTTAAATATTTGCAATTAGGTAAGCATAGTTCAAAGTCTTTTTCCTTTTGCATATTCAGCATTGTATACTTGTCTCTCTCTCTCCTTCTCTTGACAACCATCTGATGTGTGTGTGTGTGTGTGTGTGTGTGTCTGTGTGTGTCTTTGATGCACACCACATGTTTAACCTTCTGTTCAAAATGCAGGCGTGCACACACACACACACACACACAGGTTTATGTGAGATGCATATGAATGCTGAAAGCCCTGAAGCCTACAATCTGTGCCCACGTCTCTCTAAACATGTTATAATGGATAATGGGGACTTCAAAGCGTTCCCCTTTTGTCCCACTGCAGGTATTTAAGGCTTGATGCTGACGTGTGCCCTCTGTGTACAGGCCTGTGCTATTCCCCATGCGTACGAGGATACGATGGAGTTCACATTTAGTTTGCAATTAAACAGTGCTCAATGAAAAGTTTTCTGTATTTCAAGTGATTCTGTTTCCTCCCTTGCCAACCCCCCCCCCCACAATCTCCCAGAATCACATTGCTTTCTCATTTCTCTCTCTTTGCGTGGCAGCAGAAGTGTTTTTGTATAATCTTTCAACTCGAGAGATAGAAACTTTCCCTGTGCTGGGAAGCTACAGAGCCCCAGTCGCATCGACAGCACGCAGTCAATATTTCATCTTGTGTTTTGTAACCTGGCGGTTGCTTCAGGCCTGCTTTCTCACCCCTTGCCGTCTCCCCGCGTTGTTCCTGAACGGCATATGAGATCCCTCCGCGTCTGCACTCCTTTTCAGCTCCACCGCTCTCCTGTAAGCCTGTCTCACACTCGGCCCTCAGGAAGTCTGGTGTGTATGTCAACCCAGGAGGGAGAGGGAGAGAGAGAGGGGGGAGGAGGAAAGGGAGTATACTGATTAAAATAATAAACAGCTGTGTGAACGAGTGGAGCCAGTGGCCAGAGAGAACGACAAGGGAAAGGGGTTCGGCGGGGGGGAGGGGGGCGACCAGAGAGCAGAGGGCTCCCAGACACCGGAGGGCACACACGCCAGAATAGAGAGCCACAGCTCGGATGAAAGTTTCCCCAGCTCAGTTTAGAGGAAGCAGAGATAAACGGATTGAATTCACCACTTTGCCCTCTCAAGTTCAGAGTGAGTAACAAGCTGAGAGCCCGACTTTTCATTCCCGGGATTTGGAAGCCAACCCTCGGAGCTTCTTTCTTCCACAGGACACGTGGCTCCGGAGCGCCGTGGAAACACATGAAAAGAATGGGGGGCATTCTTGGCCGAGCCGGCCCAGTCGTGACAGCGATTAGGAGGCTGTGAGAGAGGAAGACCAGGCCCAGAGAAACACCACCAACAGTGGCTGTCTGTTTCAGACTCGGTTGACTTTACTGTGACGGCAAACATTTCGCTGCGTCTGCGTGAGTGTGTGTGTGTGTGTCTGTGTGTGTAACTTTTCATCTGGATAATTGAGAACAAACGCGTCTGACGTTGGCTGGACCTCCTGAGGTAGCGTAAACAGCTTCTCTCCTGTCCAGTGTGGAAATAGAGGGGGCGGTCGGGGGCAGGAATTCAGAGAGCCCACCTTATTTTAAGTCTCCACCGGACACCCAGCCCCTCCCGCGACGTTGCGGCATGGCTGCCGGCTAGCTGTTGCTACAGGGAGGATGCTACCGACATGTTGTCGGGCTGGGCGAACACACGCACGGGCGCACACGCACAAGCTCCACCAAGGGCGGCGTGAGCTCGTGTGCGCACAACGTCACCTGTTCCGGAAGCACGACCCCAATTGGACCCTCCGGAGACTTTACCCGGGGGGCCGCTTGTGCCTGTACCCCCGGATTCCACCGCCTTGTCACCAGTTGGAGCGTCGCCTGGACCGCAGACGTCAGACGCGTCTGTTTTGATCGGAACCGCCTGAGAACACCCCTGCCCGGCGACCCCAGGGTTGCCGTGGGAGATGTAGTGGCCACGCGGAGTACAAACCGGAATACAAACTCCAACATGATTGGCTTGAACTTTAGTATACAGGAGCTTCTCCGAAAGTTTGAAGAGGTAGATAGATAGTAACTAGACCTGCAACCGTGTCTCGCTGCTGCACACACCGCCTGTGTCTGGTCTCCCACCCCATGCCTCGTCAGCGGTGGACCTTAATGTAGCCGGCTTTATGAGGTCTGAAGAGACATTATAGGACTCATTAAAGTGGAATCATTTGTTCTGGCGCGTGTTGCTAGTTGTTAGAGCGTGCCGCCATGCAGAGAGGGACAATTAGGGGCAGAATGAGGCGCGCTGCCTCGTATTGAATGCGTGTTGCTATGTTGTTGTCTGTGAGCTCTCGGGTACGGCATTGCTTCGGCCGTAACATTGAGTAGTTACTTACTACAGCTTGGGATCAATGGCGGTTTGCACACGTCCACATTTCCCCCGTCGATCCTATGCAAAGCCCCCCCATCTAGATTACGACAAATGACTGTGTGTTCCCAGGGTGCACCGGGTCGATTCTATCTGTGTCCTGAGCTGCCTGAGGCCAGCCAGTCTGTCACTTCTTCCTTTGTCTATGGGATCTGAAATCCATTGCCTTCTCTGCACTCATTTTTTGTCATTCTGCCTTTTTTTTTTTTTTCGACAGTATGTGTGTAGGAAATATAGTAAAGCATGGATTATCAAATTATGACCTATAGGTCTTTTCAGTCAGTGTGTGTGCTTGTAGGGTTCCCAGTGTCCTTATAGTAGCACGAAGGTGAGGTCTATAAGGATCTAATAAATAACATGCACCACAGAGGCTGGTTGTGACCAAGACGGTCACCTGTGGTGACACACATGTTTAATGTGTGTGTCTGAAGCAGTGAACAGCCAATGGCGGGGTGCTCCAGGGTATACACTGCCATGCATACACCCCTGACACAAAGTGCTCTACTGTGTGCAGTGTAGGCTTCGCGCACATATGTGTGTGTGTGTGCGTGGTTACTTCCACAGGAAGTAAGTGTGTAAAACAAAGGAAGCCCTTGGGAAATGAGTCTGTCTCAGTATTTATCCCTCCATCTCTCTCTCTCTCTCTCTCTCTCTCTTTCTCTCTCCCTTTTCTGTGAATTGCTTGCACTCACCTCTACCTCTCCATTTCTACAGTGAGATTAACACTATTCTCTACCCCTCCACTTACAGCCAAATAAATGCACATCTATGCACAGTTGAGTTCCAAACAAACTGTGAACGGGGTCCAATTTATGACTTGGATTCTAGTAGTGCTGTAGCACAATCAAGGAGTGTATACCTTTAATATGTACACCACATTTAATTATTGTTTATTACAGAAAGAAAGCAATTAATCTTAATTTGGTTTCCAGCTTTATTTGATTATTTGAGTAAATGGCATTATGTTTAGCAATTTATGCCTTAAATAATTGCTCAATTTGATTGATTTAATTGCTCAACACCAGCAGTGCTTTTTTGTACTTCCTTTGAGTGCACACTGTCAACTACACGGTGACGGTCATTCATTTCACAAAGTATAAAGCCTAAAATAATATATCAGATGTGTGATGTGTTGATCATAGCCTACTGTTTCAAATGTTCTATCTTTCGCCCTCCCATTTAATACAACATCTACAATGTTCTTTTTAGAGTATTGCTTTTTGTGCCGCTGAAAATTAGCTGGATTCTTATTTGTCCCAACACAGAAAGGGAGAAAAATACACATCTAAAAATAACTTTTGACAGGATTCTTTGCTTGCGTCAGTATGCCATGTATGCCAACAAACACTGATGTACTCTCAGCTCTTAAGATGCACTATGTACAATAAATAGGTTTCTTGAGGTAGTAGTAATCACACCTCACACCGTAGTTTGCAAATACTGTAGGCCTTGTTTTTATTAGTTGTGTCCCTTGCTGACATGCCATAAACACATGCATACACACCAGACTAGGAGTTTATGGCCCTGGGTACGGGCTGCATATTGTATCCTACCATACAATGTGCATAGCAATAGTGTAGCATTGCTACTGTATGGACCAGGCGTTGCTGAATGAGCTGCCCCTGGTAATGTTAAGGGGTTCCACTTATTGAGAAGGACATAATTCACTCTGGCCAGAACTTAAAAGGTGCCTAGAGAAAAAAAAAAAAAAAAAAACTCCTCAGCCATCTGGAAACTTTTCTAAGGTACCAAGGAACTTCCCTGTAGACATGGCTGGTCATAAGAAGCTGTGTAATTAACTCGGTGGGGGAAAAAAAAAATCTGTGACAGTGATTTTATTAGAAGTCCAAGCAACTTTCTTGTCAACTCATCATGTTGTACTGTAGGCGCCAATATTTCTTACCGGTCCTTTTTTAAATCTTTTTCGTGTGTTATTTGCAGGATATCCAGGCCGAGATTGACGCCCACAATGACATTTACAAGAGCGTGGATGGGAACAAGTCAAAGATGGTCAGGGCGCTGGGCAGCTCTGACGAGGCTGTGTTCCTGCAGCACAGGCTGGACGACATGAACCAGCGCTGGAGCGACCTCAAGAGCAAGTCGGCCAGCATCCGGTCAGTGCCGCGCCGCTACCATAAACTCAGCTAGTTTATAATAATAATAATGATAGTTGTTTGCATCGCAGGTAGATACGCCCCCCTTCCCTCCTTTCCCAATCTGCAGAAACCACCCAATGTAGTTAAAAGCTGTAATACAACATTCACTCACCACTTAAATCTTCTCCCGATGCGTGCACCGCATTCATAATGTATCCCCGTCGCTACCCCGAGCCAAGCTGAGCCCCGTCAGATACCATCCCGTGCACTGTACATAAGAGTACAGTGGCTTTGGCAGGGCAGCACAGTTGATATCAACCTATCAGCTGTGAAACGGCTCGCTTCTTTCCCCCCTCTCAGCGTGCTTGGAGGGGGCACATGATATACGGCTGACTGAGAACAGTCACCGTGGGACCTAGCTTAAGGGGGACCAGAAACAGCCCCCATGCGTGCATAAATTAAAACAGGTGTGAGTGTTTATTTTATTGTCCATAAACAGAAAATATCACTCTAATTATCACTAGCTAAACAACAATTAAATGAAGGGAAATAAGGTCAAGCGAAATTGTCATAAAGAGTTCCAAGATCAAAGTTAAAAGAAAAAGTAAATAACTGTAGAAACTAAATTAAATGACTAATTTACTAATGACAGTATTACTAAGTAACTAAAAACTGGATTGAAAAGTGGATTTCAAACAGATGGAAATAAAAATCCTCAAAGGGACGTCAAAGGTAAGTGCTTAACTGGGCACAGCATTGAGGCATGGAAATTGATTTTTGAGTGTTGGGGAGACGTTACAGCAAGGGCATTGCATGAAGAGAACAATAAGCTCTGAAAACACAGCACAAAAACATTTCCATGCCTGAAGAAAAAAAACAAGAAGAAAATAAGATTTGAGTTATTTGGAGTCTTGGTGCAACTATTACAGTTATATATATATATAATATATATAACTGTTTATTCTAGGGATGGCACCGATACGATACAAAGATCGGAAATCGGTCCGATACTGACTCAAATAGCTTGATTGGTATCTGTGACAATTTGACAGTTGTGACTAATTTATGGGGCTAATCCAATTAAACGCGTAGGTCTACTGTTAAGCATCAACCATGTCTAACCTACCCAGACCACACTTTCAGCAGAAAGTTTCTAAAATGCATATAAATCCTAAAATAAAGATAGGATGTAATTTACGTTGCACCTTAACTTAAACCAAACCACTGAAACTAATTCATACATCAATGGCAACATTTTAATATTTCCTTATATTCGTGTAGTGCCCATGTTACATTATGTGGTTTACAGAGTTAGGAAAGCAATGTTCATGCTTACTATAAACATTATTCCCAGTCTCTTCCTCAGTCAACACTGGAATCGGATTGGTACTCTGTATCGGGACTGAAATAATTGGATCGTACCATCTCTAGTTTATTCTGTACACACTTTGAGTGTGTGTGTGTTTGATTTAGCCAGTGTGTGTGTCGATTGTGTACAGCCTATTAGGTCCTAATTGCAGCACATGTGTAATTACAGCTAAAACGGTAAGCAACAGCCAGGTGTCTGTGTACATTATACCCAGAAGAAAATATCTGCACACAACATAGTGCACTAACATGTAGAAACATGAGACGAGATTCTAATGGGTATGCCTTGTCCTGGTTGAGAGCTTTAGAGCCTTAGAGATCCAAGGCTTATTGCAAAAAAATATCTCTTTCATAATAGTTATGCCCTGAACATTATAATTACAAAGTGACATTGGGAGGTATATTGGTGCTCCTTGATTGATTACAAGAAATATGTGTGTTGCAGTGCTGAATTGAAGCAGAGACATTAGTTAATGGAATTGATCTGTCTTGGTTTGATCTACAGGAGAATACAGTGGGAGAGGGGCATTGCTTGTTAATGTGTGTGTGATCCTACGTTGTATAGTCAAGCACAGGGTTCCCCACTGGGCATTTCTGTAGTATCAAGTATGAAAGTATTTTCCTGACATGTAAAGTCGATGAATTTGATAATTATTCAGGTTGAATCGTGAAATGGCAAGGACTAAAATTCGCAGCATGTTTAATTATTGTAATTGCCATTCATCAAAATGTTATTACTTTCTGAGATTTCTCAGCAAATGTGGTTATTGGTGTTAGTTTGCACATGTTCTACATGCTGGATGCCCCTTTACATCCTTCTAGTGTCCTTTCTGTTTATTATAGGTCATGAACATTCATATGTCCGTGCTCAAACTCAGAGGATCAGTCCGTGAGAGTCAGGGACAGGTCACTACTATGTCGTGAGTGCAAGACCTAATGATGCTATCAACCGTGTGCAGGGCCCACCTGGAGGCGAGCACCGAGCGCTGGTCGCGCCTGCTAGGGCTCCTGGAGGAGCTGTGGAGGTGGATCTGCTCCAAGGACCAGGAGCTCACCAAGCAGATGCCCATCGGAGGAGACGTCCCCACGCTGCTCCAGCAGCAAAACCACTGCGCGGTGCGTAGCTGTCGCTGCCGGCAACCTTTCTCTCTCACTCAAATAACCTTGTCTGTTCCAATCTGAATTTGTCTTACTACTTACTTACAATCTGAATTTGTCTTACTGTCTAGATTCAGTTAAAGCCAGTTCAACTAGGCCTCAGGCGTGACAATATTTGTTAATTGATGGATGGTAACCTATCCTCTTGCTGCCAGTCAATAGCCAATCAGGTTGTAGCATGATGTTTAAGACCGATTTAAATGGAATGTTCAGCTTGAACACATTTGTCCAAAATGACAATTGGAGAATGGAATGATATGGGGCCTTCTAGACTTTTCTTACATTTACTCAATCTTATTTGTTTTATTTACTATTTACTATACATACCTATATTACGGCCTTCTATTATTTTTACTGTTCAAAACAGCCCAAGAGCACCACAGTTATTCACACGTCTTCAGCCACACTAGTTATTTACCCTGTGCATTCTGTGCTATTTCTTTTGACCTGCAGTTTTCTGCGTTTCCTTCCCATCTTCATCAGCCATGTTATTTGCCATCAACTTGAAATGCCGCTTTGTCCAGCGCATCCAGCCGCTGGTGTGATAGGGTATTGAAGGGTAATTGCTTTCAGATAGATGACTCGGACTGTGGCTAGTGTTTACCCCCTAAGCCTGTCTGTCTGTCTGTCAGTCTGTCCGTCTGTCTTAGTGCCGTCCACCCTGCTGTTGACATCGTAATGCGTTTCTCTGGCCCCTGTCTGCAGATGCTTCTCCAGGCTGTTATTGGCTCTCCTCCAACAAACGACACCTAGCAAACACGGCTCTAAACACAAACGTGGTTGTGCGCGTGCACCAGCGGGAGCCCTCAAAGACGTGGGTTTGACAGACATGCACGTCCTCTAGACAGCAGGCCTTTTCCTTTGGTCAAACACCCATGTGCAGGCAAATAATGCAAGCAAAGACCGATAC
>JAODVN010019525.1:0-11088 GCA_025434125.1 Chologaster cornuta
TACAGAAAAACTAACTCACGTTAGTATGAGCTTTTGTTTGGTCTGACAATATATATATATATAACTTCACTATTTCCCCTATTTGATATACATATTTTGTTCTTGTATTTGAGAGCTGAGTTTTGCAGTGTGAAGCTCAAATCCGCAAACGTTGAGGAAAAATAGCTCAGCCACCAGCAAACTAAAGACTACAGTAGCATGAGCTCAGTGTAACGTAAAACATCATGGACAATTTTATTAACAGCCGTTTCTAGAAATGTGTTCCCCCTCCAGGCTATTTTAATATAAAAAGCCATAATTACATAGTTAATCCCTTTAGGGCCCAGGGAAATAAGTGAGCAACTATGCAACTCCCCTCGATGACTAAATGTGTGTATTGTATTAGTCCAAAAAAAGATACAGTACATCATATGGACTGTAATGCAAATTTGTAATAAACACATGCAGAATTAAAGCCATTATCTGACATGCACTAAGAAGTAGAAAACGGATGAGAGAGTCTGACCCTTTCTTTGGCATGTCATCACACTTCCGTTGCACAGGGTTATATTGTTTTATCTCTTGTGTTGAATAAGAGTGAAGAGGACACGGGATACATTATACATGAACTACAGGCAGGCAGACGCCACAGCACATGGCAGCTTGGGCAGACTTCTTATTCTTCTACAGCATGCATAGCGAAGACAGGTGCAAGAGGATGCAAGGGGATGAGGGATTCAGTTACACAAAGGGTACAGGGAATGGCACCGGTCTTGGGGTGAGGGCAGGCAGGAGGGAAATACAGTAAGAGTAGCTATACTGAGAGTGAGCACATGTGCACAATGCATGTTTAAAGTGAGAGCAGGGGTTACCATCAATGGTACAGTATATGCGCGCACACATACAGTACACAAGCAGAACTCATAGCTTGTAGATCAAGCCCCAAATCCCTCAAGGTCATGGGATAAATAATATATATCCACTACTGTTTTGTCCCCTGAAGCGTATTCCTTCACCTGAAGAAGGATTGGGCAGAACAGTAGCAGAGATTGCCCTGTCTGTCTCGTCTGCCCTACTGAGTGGGTATGCAGAGAGGTGGCAGCCATGCTGGTACTTTACCAGGCTTGAGGAGACATGGTTATTAGCTATAGCAACATCTGCTTTTGGGAAGAAGGTTCAGAGAAACTGGGTTCAGGGCACAACAAACACACAAAATGATAGTTCCTATCTGTCTCTCACTGATGGAGTGAGTGGATGTTTGATTCCTGATGCTATTGATCTAATGCATTGCCTGATAGATGCCCAGAGTCACAATGTATCCAATTTGCCTGCGCACACACACACACACACACGCGCACACACACATCACCAATTGATTCTCACCATCCTATTGGAGAGATTTCCTGGAACATAACTGTGTTATTTGTTGCTGTATTTCCTGGCTTCCATGACACGGATGAACCTGTCATGGTGATAACTATGATTAGATGTGTGTGATGACAAGTGAGATAGCAGCAGGATTCAAATCCAATGTAATTTTAACCCTTTACAGTATATTCTTTATAGTCATTTAGTAATTTCATTCATTTTGTTTTAAGCTATAACCACTATTTAAGTTGGTTCAATGAGTGAAATGCATTTACCTCTACTCCCCTGCAGCTAGCATAGGCTCAGGCCATTTTATAAGGGAAGTACAGATGAATTCCTTATCAAATCAAGAAGAAAATTACCTGGGCTGTTTATTACATCAGACGATCAAAGCCTTAGGAATTGCACGACTTTAAAAGGTAATGTTTTTCAAATATAATGTATGGACAGCGGAGATTGACATAATTGCATGCCATGGTTGGTAGAGGTGCTAATATGATGTCTGTCTCAACATTGACCATAATTCCCCTTCAAAGTATTGATTCTTCATGCAGGAAATTAGTTTCATGTTAACACAATGCGTCAAATGTATCCACACTGAGACGCATTACACAGTACGGTAGAATAGAAATAGCAGACCCTCTGTTTTAATAAGATACACCTACGGATACGCGTCCTTGGTTGACATGCTGGTGCACATTGCAGACTGAGTCACGCAGCGCGCACGGCATGCAATGCAA
This sequence comes from Chologaster cornuta, assembly GCA_025434125.1. Lineage (NCBI taxonomy): Eukaryota > Metazoa > Chordata > Actinopteri > Percopsiformes > Amblyopsidae > Chologaster > Chologaster cornuta. Next base: position 2,088 of record JAODVN010019525.1, read on the forward strand.
GGCTCAAGAGCCACGGAGTTGAGAATCACTGACCGACTACTTGCATCTCCTTTTAACTTACAGGCACAAGTCTAACCTTCCTCAAGATGTTTTTAGGCATTCATTTGCATTTGCAATCAAACTGTCACATGAGTATGTGTGCTTTAATGTGTCTACCAAGTAGCGATACATGTAATGTGATTTATACTTTGATAACACTGTCATGCCTACCTAGAAGACTTGGAGCAAGATACCTAACCCTGACCCGTTGCTATACACTCCAGATTAAAAGCATATCATTCCAGATTAAAATATGTGGGTCCATAACGTACACTAAAGTTTAAGATCCCCTGTTCTTTGTTTTGTGTATTTGAAAATTTCCTGTTGTGATATAGCATACTTTGTTATTTAACTTCTCTCCTCGCCTTTTTGCTTGTCTTCAATTGTAAGGCACTAAGGTCTGATACAACAAAAAAGAGCTACATACAAAAAAATAAGCTTTTTTGTCATGCTTCACTGGACTCACCGGTGTGGGAAGAGAGGACACAACCCACACCCCGATGCCTCGTGCTAGCCCCGGCAATCAGTCAAGTGCCAACAGCTGGGCGGGCGAGGGCATAAGAACCTATGACGCCAGAAAGGGAGTGTGGGTTATTGTTGGTATGTGCATGTATACGTTTGTTAGTACGTTTTGCTTAGCTTGTTTCAGTTGAGTTTGCTTCCTTGTTTTAAGTTATTTTCTGTTTCAATTAAAGTGAGAGCCTTGTGGCTCGGCATTGTAGACTTTCTTGTTTGTTTTATTTTTGTTTTTGCAAACCGCACGCCACGTTAAGCGTGACACTTTTATATTAACTGATTTGATTCATTTTTTATTATTACTATTGTGGTTTTTATTGTATGGTGAAAAGGACACACGTCAACTACAATAAAGCCGCAGCTGCATCTGAAATTAAAGGAAACTGCCAAAGGTCATTGGCGTTTTAAACGGCACATTCGCATGTAGAATGCACCGTGGCTCATTAAGGCAAACAGCAGCAATTGATGGGCTAAATGTCACAAAGGAGGATGCGCAAGGCTTCATTCAGCCTCCCCCTCCTCTGCCATGATGCCACAGATGAAGACAAACAGTGGTGCCAGCTATCACTGTACACCCACTGGCAATCTGTTGCAGGGGATTGATGTGAACACCTCCCACACGCAATGCAAAAGTCCAGAAAGGTGACGAGGCACCGTTGGCGTTTGCCAACTCTTTACAATTGAAATGATCAAATAAAAAAATAAAAAAGGAGGCGTTTAAGAACTTGTGTCAGTCTTCCTACATCACTATCCGAAGCAGCAGGACGTTATTCATGACCTCTCACAGACTTAATGTGCCTCAATGGAGTGCTGGCAGAGAAAAAGTTTCACCCAGATAAACAGGAAAAGTGCTGCTCTCCTATTTCCCGGCTCAACTTTCTCCTGAAAGATATTCACTGTGTACCTTTGACACAGTGGCTGAGAGGGTCTGAGACTCTCTCTCTCCCTCTCCCATCTTGTCAAAATGGAGCCCACCGACTGACTGCACATCTGTCACTCATGCTTACAGCTCTCAACCAGAGGGTGACAGCTCCCCCGAGCATTAGCATCTCCCCGCTAGCAGCCAACATCTGCATCTGAAAACAAGGCATAGCTCTGTAGGGGAGAATCTCGTATAGGGATAAGGCCTCAACTCATACAGCATGACAACAGAATGTACAGACGGTGCTTAAACATTGTCAGCTTGTGTATCGACACAACATAACATTACCAGTGTCAGGTTCATATATTTTTCTACAAACAACAACAAAACTCCACACTTGTCCTTATTTCTCATGTTGAGACGGGTCGGCAAGTATATAGGCACATGGAAACACTGTACTCACCAATTTGGGCTGACTGGAACTTTGTACTGAGAGGCAGTTGAGGTGCAAATCGAAAACTGCGCCCAAAATAATTTGATAACCACATGGTTTCTTGGGCAGGGTAAAGGCTGTTTTCACACATGCACAATTCCTGGGGTCGACTATAACATTTTCCCTCAATGTCCACCCCTATTAAGCAAATGTAGGCTCTTCAGAGAGGTGGAGGTAACAGATGTTAAATTATAAAATATGAGGAATGAGAGAAGCATTAGTGGCGGAAAATTCTGCAGAAAATGATTATTTAAGTACCAATAAAGCATGGCAGACAGTTAATTTGGCAGTCCATCTTGCGTACAGTGTGTGAGTGTATGTAAATCAGGTTTGCCCAGAGCTACACAGCGAACCAGAGGATGTGACAACATGTTTACAAGCTCTTAGTCCTGCATACTGGCTAGCCTCTCACATGAAACGTAGTCACACCCCCATTCAGTCCAGGTCGTTATATTGGCACACAGCCCCTCCTGGTGGGTTACTTAGCAGTCTACTGATAGCATATCGTGCTATCCCATTACGGTTGCCCATCGACCGGAGCTTTTGGCCTTGGTTCTACCATGTCACCCTCAGCCAACACTTAGACCTTGAAGCCTCCTCCGCTGTCACCTCCTACACCACTGGGATGTTTGATCTAAGGCTCAGACCCTTGATAGACCCATCACCTCAGAGCAGAACTGGGTCAATTGGGTGAAGTCACAGCACATTTGAGATATTTGTGTGGTAAAAATGCTTTAAATTAAAATATATATATATATTTAAATTTAAGCAATGGAAAACATATGTAGTATGGAAATTACAGTGACAATGCTCAGCAGTGTCATTAAAATCACTGAATAAATCACGTGATTTCATAATTTTAAACTTTAGGAGTGGTTAGTTGTGTGGTACAGTATAAATGCTTTTTGGATGATGAATCCTGCTTAAATCCTATAAAACTGCATCTTTTACAAAACTACAAGTATTAGAACACATTTGAGAAAGATATAATTGCAGTGGTGTTGTGGGAACTGTCTTTCCATCTTTGCACAAAGGTACAAATGGACCTTTCAGAGATCAAATACTACATGAAATCTCATCTTTTTATACAGTAAGACCGTAGATAATATTCAATCAAAAAGATGTGGCAGCCATGTTGGATAAATCATAGCGTTGAGGTTGAATCAGTGGGATAAATAATCCACTGGCCCATATTCTTTGCTTTTGTACCCTTCGGCATTTCAAAGCATTTCAGAAGATATTTTGCAAAAGAGCAACAAAATACTTTAATTAGCATTGCATTACTCATAAATAATCCTCCTCATTTCCATTATATACCCCTCAGTGAAGATTCAAGAAGCTCTGGTGGGTTTTATACTGTGGGCCTACCATTGCTAAGCAGGTTGGTGCTCTTAATCTGTCTGGAATGGCTTTAAATCCATATATCTACTGTGTAGTGTGTGATTACTATACTGTGGAACTTCACACATGGTCATGGAGGTTGCAAATCTGGAGTGTTTGGAGTGTAGCCAGTACTCCAGTATTCTTTTATTCTATTCATACTTAAAGATGTGTGCATTATGGTATGAAACATCTTTCTCTTCCTTACCGGCTTTGTTTTCCCTCATGTTTATCGCCTTTCCTTCTAATGTCCAGTATTTCCCTCCACCTCTCATTGTTTTCCTTGTTTTCTTACCCAGCCAAACCATGTGCCCCTGCTTTAAGTTAAGTTACGGTGTGGAAACACTATCTCTGTCGGGAGGCTCAAGTAGAGCTTGTTAACTGAGCCCGGTTGGTTTTAACTGTGCTGGAATGCCCGACACACAACACATGGGATTGCCTGCTTGTCTGCCGGCCCCATATATTAAAGCAAAGGACTCCCTAGAGCCTCCTCAATGCTTTTAGATAAAAAGCTCAGCTCAGCTCAACAGATTTGAATGCTAACATATCTTCGTCATGAGATGTATATCATTTGATGTTTTAATTTCCATTACATCATCTAGTTCATTCTTTGGGAACCCATTACAGGAAGGTTGGATCGAAGAAGGGGCCTCTCTTTAATTGATATTTTACACCATATCTGATCTGTAAATGGGTTTTTCGCAAGTGTCAGTGCCATAAAGAGCCAACTATCTAAGCTTTTCACTATCCCATATACATATAGAAACACGCACACGCCTACTGTACAAACTAAAAAGGCATCACATGTAACACATTTGGCTGTTACTGTACAAGCATTAAACAAATGTTTATACGAAATTGCTTGTTTGTACTTTGTTGTCCAAATACAGCATATGGATGTTTGTGAGCATAAGGAAATCTGAAGATGATAGGACACTTTCCAGAACAAAGTATAATGTGCAAATGGCTACCTGGATTGTGTGCTCAGCACCACGTACACACGTTTCTTAGCATTGCATATCATTCTTGGAACATAATTCCAAACTGTTTGTTAGCCAGTAGCAGAACCATTGGTCGGTCAACATGTCAGGTCTCTGCAATGTTCTTGCTTGAAGGTGGCCAATCGTCCGCCTCCAACAGTTTTTGAGTTTTGTCAAATCTGTAGTCGTACTGGTTGAAGGCTACAATCCCCTGCAAAGTATTTGATTGACACCTATGGGCAATGCTTCTATGAAACATATCTGACTGATCGTTACAGGCTATGGTATCACTATGCACTATGTTTGGAGATAACCCTAAACAGTATATATATATTTTCCTTTTTCAATGCAAGCACCCACACACAGAACAAAAATACAATAAATGAAAAAATAACAACGTAAGTCAGTGGCACATGATGTTTGAGGGGGTTGAGGGGTTGCAATCTTGCAATCACAGCACCAACAGTGTGGACCCCCCCACACCTTCCTTTCCTACTCACCCAGCCTTCCGTAAACATTACCAACAGCAGGAGGGCCCAGTGCTGCAGTGCACTCTGTTAACCAGACACAGAGCCCTCAGAGTGTGCGTGCGTGTGTGCGTGCGTGCGTGCTCTCACACATGGGTCTATGCGTCTGGTTGTTTGGTGAAGGGTTTGGTAGGCAGGAGGAAGGCTGATGAATCACGGAAGGAAAAAACGTCGTCCTGAAGGTGCCAGGAAATGAGTCTGAGTCTGCAGTGTGAGTGGGTCGATGAAATGCAGAGGGACTGATGCTGAAGGCAGAGCGGGCCAAACACACGCTTTGCAGCTGTCTGGCTGGGTTACTATGAAAAAAGCTACAGACAATTTGACTTGAATTTCGATTTTGAAGATCAAGGTTTTACTCAAATATACTCCACATAGAGATATACAGAAAAGCAGTTATGCTCTAGTCTGTACACTTATGCCTTTGTGTGTAAGAGAGAAAGGGAAAGAGCGAAGAGAATCACCAGTACAGCTTTACATTTCGATACACTGCATTAAATGTTAATATTTCTTCGATTTTCTTTTTTCTACACACATTTTGAGAGTTAGTGTAGACACTTGAACGTTTTTATCAAAGGCGCAGGCAGCAGTATGATTTAATTCATTTTTGAAATGTTTCTCAAGAAGGTTGCTGGTCTTTGAAACAATTAGACTCGCGTAGCGTTAGTTTTTGATCCTGACCTTAATGCTAACACATGAACTAGACCAAGCAAGTGAGAGTTATAGACAGACAAGGTTTTAGACAAAGTGTGAATTCTGGTCTTTGCGTTTAAAATTCACCCCAGCTTTGCTCTAGTTCTCTAGCCTCTCCCGTCCGGCTCGAACCTGTTCCTTCGACGCTCCATTCAGCTCTCACCTATTCCTGGTGGCAGGGTCGGAGAACTGTCTAAAGCCTGTTAATGCATACACTCTAGTCACTAAGGGTTAGGGTTACTGTCAGAGGTGAAAAAAACATAAGTTGAAGGACCACTGCTGCTGTTCATTTATTCATTCCCACCAATATATAAAACAAACGCTGATACTTGCAAGCCCAACACGAAGGTCATTAAAGGCTAGGAAATTAATGCAACGCGGGGCGAAAAAGTGGTTTTATAACAGTATTAATCCACACTGAATGTCTGTCCGTCAAAAGTTATTTGTGTGGTTATTGAGCATGACTCTTGAAAACAGTTTGAATCTCACACTTGCTCACCATCCATCCCCACAATTCCCTGCCGTCAGACAACGCTAGCGCCACTGCTTCCGCGGACGTCTCTGTATCCTGCTATTAATCCAGCCGTTTGTGCTCGTAGCCTGCTCTATCCCTGCAGCTAAGCCTGGATGTTATTTACTTGTTAACAATTTCCCTCCTGCCTGCACTGCTCCTCGTTAATTTTGATCGTAAAGTTCTGTCCTCGCACGCACGCACACACACACACACACACAAACATACTCCACCCATTCTCGTTTCCCTGCCATCCCTCACACCATGATTTTTTATTTACATAAACATCCATATTTATAATCTTCCTATGCTCATTATACACTTTTTAAAGCAGGCAGATAAAACACACACATCCAGACAGACACATTCTGGAATTCTCAAATGCCCAGCAGTGTCGATGATAATACAGGCCATTTTGCGACAAGAAAATGTATGAAAATGAAAAACTTTGCTTTTGGCAACATTTTGTTATGATTAGTTATGAACCCATAATTAAGAAAACGTGGTGAAATATGTGTTATCCTTATAATGTATATCAAGATTTATTTACATTTATGTTTTTACAATACCTTATCTGTAAAAATTGAGCGAGCTGCTCTCAATAATGTCTGCTTGTGGCTAAACCAACAAAGGTTCAGTTTACACCAATCAGCATCCTATGAAGAACTTCTGGAATAAGTGGGCGTGGTTGAAGTTAGCCTGTTATAGATGACACTGAAGATGGTTTATTCAATGGCCAGTCGTTCTTGACATTGCCTGACCTATTCCAAACAGTTTCCAAGGACAACAACTCAGATGGTTATGTAACGATATGGTGTAACAGGTTAGCTAAATCCTAGGACCGCAGCATGATAAAAGCTGCACTCCTGCGGGATCCCGATGCAGTTATCATATACAGTTTTCATCAAAGCACCAACATTTTGCTAGCTTGTTAGGTAAAAAACTTAAAACAAAAACTGCATCATAGTTTTAAGATGTATTGAATGTAGAAGCTGTAGTCAGTGGTGGCATTTGCTTGGCTTGCAATCAAGCTTTGTTCTTCATAATGTAGCTCAGAGCAGATCCTGAGAGCCCAGCTTTCCCAACCGACTGCCATGTATCACTCATGATAAGCCGCTCAATTAGGCAGTCCATAAACAGCTCTCACACTCTTTTCCATATCTATCTCTCTCTCTCCACATGGAAGTCTTAGTACGCTCTGTCTCTTGCTATAATTAGAAGCCGATGGGAATAGTAATAGCACTCACTGGGGGAAGGCCTAGCAGTCTAGCCAAACTTTGAAGTCGACGCAAACTCATACAATGGATTTAAAATGATCGGCCTCTCCCTCATCATAAATGGAAAAGGCAATGCTCATTGGTGAGCACAACAAAACAATCAACACACTTTGGGTAAATAAAACTGCAATTAGGAGAAGAATGGATGTTGCTATTTTCCACTGGCTTGCAAAGAGTAAATTAGGCTCTTCTATTAAGACAGAAGGTCTGTTTCCTGCTCTGAAATTCATCCTATTCTAGTCAAACAGACAAGCTGGGCTATCCCAATGGCTGCTAAAATGCATTTATATATACTGTTGACAGCAGCACTTAGGTTAGGCAGAAAATATCAACCAAATATGAAAGTAGTGACATTTCTTTCCGGGCCACAACTGATTTTGCCATTCTGCTCTCTTCCGCTAACATGATATCCGGTCTGCGGTCTGCCCTGTTCCATGGGAATGCAGCATTACACCTGTGGGTTCTTTGCGGGTATTTGGGTTGTGGTGTGTTGTTTTTGCTGTCCTGGTGTGTGTTGCGTTTGTTTATTAATGAAATACTTTTTTTTAAACCCTGCGCCTGGTTCTTACTCCCGCTCACGTCACACACCTGTATTTGGCATACCCTGTTGGCCTTTGTTGCGACCATTGCTTGACATGCCAGACAACATCTGGGAACAGAATACTGTAAACTACGTTGATTTATGAAATATATACGTTGTGCAGTATAGCGCATAGCACAAAAGATGAAGACCTGCACAGTGTCATAAATAATGAGTCTGAACATCAAACCTGATTATTAAGCTCTCTTCATTTCAGCTTTGACTGCAATGGCAGTGCACACCTCTAAAAAGGTTGGGTCAGTGTTCTGCTAATGATGGAGAGAATACCTACTTTACCCTTCTAATATACTTTGGAACCCTCCAGTGTTCCAGCAAACCACAGCTTGACCTTCCCTTTAATAATTACAGCAATTACAGAGTTCTTAGTGGCTGCCCCAAGGAAACTATTAAAACATCCTTTTCTTACTCCTTGGCCAACCGAATGATTCTGTGGTGCAATGAGAACTCAATATGACAACCCATTTGGTTCTGAGTGGCCATTTACTCTCACTCAGACACGGATCGAGCCTTAAAGGGGGATTTGTTTATTATAATTCCATGATATTCCAGAAGATGCAGGACTAGTTGGAACCCTTTAATATACTTATTTCTAGCTACAGTAAATGTATTGCTTACATTATACCAATTTAAGCCTATCATGCATTTACCCTTATGCTTTTTCATATAAAAGGGTAACAAACTCACAACAGTAATCTGGTGTTTAATTGCACTGAAGATAATGTGCAGCTCATTGTGATATAAACCAATAAGTAAATACTGTAATTTGTCATGTAACCATACACACCTTGCTAGTTAGTTGATATTGTCATATTGTGTTTGATATTTCTGTGCCTCATTGTCTGTTTTTGTGGCATTGCTTTTTGTTTAAAGATGAATGTCAGTGATAAGCTATCAGTTCTGACAGAGGCAGCAGGACTTTATTTAACCATGCTACAATGCTAGCCAGGTAAATAACATAGCCCAATAGGCCTACTGCATTTTTGATTGATTAACAATTGACATAATCCATCCATATATTCATCATCCAAATTATTAATTAGGTCATGGACATTCATTATTTTGAGAGGGTGCCCCCTGGTAACCACGGGGCCATACGTGGTCACTTAGTTTGGTCATGCGTCGAGA
>JAODVN010019957.1:0-11083 GCA_025434125.1 Chologaster cornuta
GAGAAGACACACCTTCTCTTCCTACCTTGCCTCTCAAACAAATTTAGCACTAATGATTTCAACAACAAATCACACACATAGTGCAAGCAAACTACTTCTGATCAGAGCAGTCTGTTGTTGCGTTGTTCGTCTTTGTACGTTGTGTAAACTTGTTATTTTAAGGACATGGTAACAATGTGAAAGTATTTATATCCTAGGCCTAATTCCTAAGATGATTTAAATATCATTCATGAGTGCTGGTAAATCAATGCCCTTCCTCATACATCAGCAGTGAGGTTTTGCTCTCTTGCTACAAGATGCCATCAATGTGCTACCAGGTAGCTATCTATCAATCATTCACCCATAGTTAGTTACAAGTACAGTACATTCTTAGTAATACACCATGAGCAAACACAGACATTTCTATGATGTTAGCACACACATTAAATAAATCATACCATATATAGTGAAAATAATGAATGAATTCTATATGAACCAATGATTATACTTTAATTACTGTATCTTGAATGAGATAGCAGTGCATCTGAAATTATCTCCCATGTCTTCTGTATGGTAAAAAATCCTCAGGTTCATGCTTACTATGCTCGTTCAAGCCTGGTTGTGTCGATAGATGCTGTTCACATCTGACAGGCCTGGTCACAGAATAAGTTAAGCCCCCATACAATATAAAGTAAGTAATATGTTCATTAGATTAGAACATTTCTCAAACAAGTCAAAGTCAAAACTAGTCTAGCAAGTTTTACATGAGGTATTAACTTAGGTCAGACACTGTACCATAGTCATTATGGAATTGCAAATAATGATTGTGTTTGTTAGCTAACATTATGATCTTCACAGTCCACTGCATTTTGTCATACCAAAGTCCATTCCTAATGCTCAACCAGCTAACTGTGGGCTTGGAAAGGATGTGGGTATTATTGCCAGTAGTCATATTTTAATAGATTTTCCTATGTGGGGAGACAATTAAGGTTGAGAGCAATCGGCTGAGAGATATCGTATATCATAGTTGGCATTCAATAATGGCACTGTCACTGAAGCTGTGGCTATACTGTATGCTGCTGGATGAGTTGAATGTTGTAGACCTGATTGACTAGTTGTCTAATACGAGCCAGGTCATGACTATAATGTATGCTATTTCAGTGCAGTATAGGACTCTGAAGTCAGCTCTTGCACTGACACAGCAGGTCAGTTCTTGCTGTCTGTGTGATGAGGCAGCCTCACCCACTGTGGTAAATGGGATGTGATGTTCCAGTTGAGCGATACCTCTCTTTTGCCAGCAAGTCCTGTGTGTTTTTAAGCACAGCAGTTCCGTAGGCCAATTACTAAGGTCTCGCAGAGATAAGAACCTAACCCCAAGACTCAGACTGTCAGAGCAGTACACACACTTTCATTATAATCAGAGGCTACTGCTCTCAGACAACTATTATATTATTATTAACATTATACATTGAATATAATGAATGAATTCCATATCAACCAATGACTATACTTTACTTACTGTAGCTTGAAAGAGATAGCAGTGCATCTGAAATTGTCTCCCCTGTCTTCTGGATGGTAAAAAATCCTCAGGTTCATGCCATGCTCATTCAATCCCGATTGTGTCGAAAGATGCTGTTCGCGTCTGACAGGCCTGCTCACAGAATAAGTTAGGCCCCCCACAACAGCCTTAATGTCTAGTGTATAGTACTCTGTAGCACCAGCCAGCTGCTCTAAAGCGCCCACAGTATTGTATTAGGGAAGTGTATTATACATGTGTGAGTATTGAGGGAAAGCTACTCATGTAACCAGAGACATGCACTCAACACAGTGCATGGTCATAATGTCCTGCAAGCCAGCTGCTGAGTGCATTGTCTGACAGTTGTTTCAAGAGGCACACACACGGAAACAAGACTCCCGGCCTCCTTTAAGCGCACAAGGACGGGACTGTGTCTGGAAGCTGTGTAAGGTAACTGATTTACAGAGGGTAGGTGAAAAACACCAGGTCTTTATGCCTCGGTGTGGCTGAAGGAAACACACAGAGATCTCTGACTAAAGTGGTAGTAGGGGTGCACGATATTGATTAAATGTGTTATTGCAATATTGATGAGGAAAACTGCAATATTAATATTAATGTTGCTATTTAAATTTTTTTTGTAAAAAACTATGTTATGGGAATATGCATCAAAACATGCTCATAACATTTCAAACAACACATTTTCAACTGACAGTCATATTGAAATCGTGCAACAACCGTAATTCCAAGGAGGAATTATTTTTGGACACTAATGTTTCCTCTTTGATCTCTATTATGTCATTTTCTTTCTCAGCCACATATCTTACTGGTGTGTCTAAATCAAACACAACTAAGCCACACAGCCAATGGACGCATCTCTACAAAATAAACTGAATATTGCACTTCCTGCAACATTTTTGATATGATATTGCGTAACGTGACAATGCAATAACAATACTGAGTCGATATATTGCGCACCCCTAAGCGGTAGATAAGAACGTAACGGCTCTTGAACAATCCTGACTGACAGCTTGAAAACATACTGTTGGATAGCTATGACCTCGATACAGAAAATGCATCTCTGACGAATGACCAAAATGACCATTATACAGTAATTTAACTGTGTAACTGCAGCCAGTGGACAATAAAGTGGAGCACTGTATGCTGGTGCTGCATGTAATACTACTCCTTCCCTGAGAGCAGTGCAACCACTGCTATGCTGTGATTAGACTTCAGCAGTAGAAGCGGAGCGGCAAATTCCTGCAGCATGGATGGTGTGCTGGTGGGGCCTTTTCATAGCAGTGCACGCTCTGTCATTATGGCCAGGGTGAACCCTGTAGTGTGAGAGGGCTGCACCACACACACACACACACGCCTGCACACACACACACACACACACACATAGCTGGCCAAGCCCAGTATGCTAACTATAAGTCAGGAAACGTACCTTCGGTGAGGAAAAAGTAGCCTTTTCCCAGACACCTAAATACACACCCCCCACAGCTAAATAAACATGTACATGCAACTATACACCACTGTCCTTGTCATATGCACACACGTACTGTACACACTTACACTGGGTCACATAGGCAGACAATGGGAGAGGCCTAAAGAATGAAGACGGTTTCCTTTTGTGAGAGACCTGTAATCTCCTCGCTAAAAGGGTCACAGCCTTTGTTCTCTGTGAGAAAGAATCTCAAATGCAGCCCTCCTTACTGATGCCCTTAGGCTGTGTGTGTGTGTGTGTGTGTTTCTATGTGTCTGCCCATGTATAAAATGAAATCTACAAAAACGGTATTACTTATTTTACCACTGCAATATGACACATCACAGTATACAGTATAGTAAATATAGTAACTATAGTACTATAGTACTACAGTAACATGTTAAGCATATGCTAGTGGTTAGGGTTAGCAACCACTAGTTTTATAGGGGGCATATTTAATGTATGCCCCCGATATTACATGACAGCCTATGACTACATAATATATAGTTTACAAATTGAGCAGTTTACAACATATTTAGATTTTCCAAGGTTTACACACACACACACACACACATACTAAACCACAGATAAGGTACAGTACAGTACACTAGAGAGATACACAGGAGAAGAGAGGGCAGAGGCAACATTGTGCGGGAAATAGTGATGCAGCCAGAGAGGAATGTGGTGTCAAGCGTGTGTGGGCAGAGGGGTTCTCACACTGAGGGGACACATGGCACAGACTGCCTGCTGTGGAGGCACGTGGAACCCATTCCCTTGTCACGTGCGTCCTTACATCACTGGAACCTGACTGGTCATTGCTCCTCGCTGTCCAAAGCTGGCCAGACAGTCCCAGAGTTAAGTGACCCCACATTCCTGTGGCACACCCATCCATATAGCTAACGAGATCTGTTGATGACAGAGCCAGCGTCCGTGGATGAGGGCAACAGGCCGCTATCATTGTTTCGCTTCATTCCTTCTCTCGATACTCGTGTGTTTGAAGAACCGGGGGGGTGGTGTATTAGTTTGGCTTAGCCCAGCTGCCCGCTAGTCGTTTCTACCTCGCTCACTCTTCAACAACTGTGGGGTTTAATTTACTGTCAAACGTAAATAGAAAAGACAGCGTGGTCTTCATCTGTATTGATTCGTTTGGTTTTGTTTTGGTGTGCGGCGTGTAAACTGGCGTCTGTGGCCCTGTTCTTCTGTGTTGTCCCTTAGGAGGGCTTGACATCTGCCCTTAGCGTGGAGTTGCCTGCAAAGCCTCATTGCTTTGTGTTTGGGTTGAGAGGGAAGACCATCTGCCAGTGCCGACAATGGCAATAAAAATCACCCCCCTCCATACGCACACCTCATGAAGAGTCAGAAGTTCATAAGTGAATCCCTGAAGGGGTGTGAAGCTGTTGTGAGATCACACACTGCAGTGCGTGCATTTGCGAGCGTGTACATGTACGCCCGTGTGTGTGTTAAATCACTGTTTTACTTGGCAGTGGTGAAGGAGACCATGTTATCTTTTCCCCCACATTATTTCCTGTGCTGGAGCGTTCAGAGGGGCTCTACTGACATGCTCACACTGCTGTGGTTGTTATGGTCATCAAGACAACTACAGCAACTCAAGCCCGCACATGCTAATGTGTCCGGAAGCTTACGCACATGTAGATGGCATCTGTAAGGCGAGGTTTAGCTAAGACTTGCTCCACATCCATTAGCCAGCAACTATGGCCTAGCCTGTGTGTGTGTGTGTGTGTGTGTGTGTGTCTCACCTATCTATGAGGAATGATGTGTTTTGTTTTGACTAAATGAGTCCGGTACAAGCAAGCAAATGTCCTCTCCAGTATACTGTAACACAACATAAGGTGTTACTCACATTTCATCTATAAAGAATGATGTGTTTTGTTTTGACTAAATGAGTCAGGTCCGAGCAGGAAAATGTCCTCTCCAGTATAACCCAACATAAGGTGTGTGTGTGTGTGTGTGTGTGTGTGCGTGTGTGTGTGTGTGTGTGTGTGCGCGTGTGTGTGTGTGTGTGTGTGTGTGTGTGTATGTGTGTGCGTGCGTGCGTGCTGCTAGGCCCAGCACAGAGATGCCTTCGTGCAGGAGCGCTACGGGCAGTACGACCTCAGCGATCCCTTCTTGGCGCTGCAGCGGGACAGCGAGGGCGTGGAGCGCCACTCCCAGTCTCAAGGCCAGCAGCGATGCAGCGGGGGGCCCAACCCCCTGGCTGTGCTCAAGCTGGTCATGGCCCACTGCAAGAGGATGCAGGAGAGGATGATGTCACAGCTGGCGGCTTTGGAGAGCAGACACAAGAGGGTAAGAGGGCAACTGACCGATCCCAAGCCCCGCCCCCTTCACCTGTCCAACCTAGTTACTGTAACTATGTTGGACACAACAGCATAGTAGCAGAGACACTATATAGAGGAGACATGCCACTTAAGTATAGGTAATTTGTTAGTTGTTGTTAGCGAGCTGGAGCTATCGTGATCAGATACAGAGGCCTCTTTGGAGCTGTAACACTATGCACACGCACAGCACATGTTATTGATGTTATTGATGAATAAACTGGGATAACAATAATGTGTTGGTGTCCATATTACCATGAATGAAATTATTTTGTAATGGTATACATTGCTACACCATTAATGTGTATATTCTGGCATATTTACATTTTTGGAAGAAAACATAAAAAATAGAAATGTTGCTCTAAGGGTCATGGATCCTGTTGCATATCTCTGTTCTACTCTACATTTTTCCCTACACCAACATTAATTTCAATGCCCAGCACATTATGTACTGCATTTATATTTATAGGTTTATGGTGTAACACACCTAAGTAAACAAAGAATAAATTAGATCAGCTCCACAACTGTACAGGTATCTTTCCACCAATTGGGTCAAATACAAATGAAATTGAGGTGTAAAACGTGTCTTCACCACAAAACAAGGTATCTAAAAAGTAAGACTGAATAGTGAGAAGCTGCTGCATACTACAGAAATTATATACTGTGCATGTCAAGCTTAGCGTCATTTCTAATAGTGCTTGAGGAAACAGTGAAGCTCGAGGCACATTTCACATGCCATCAACGGTAGCTTACGCTTTCCCTTTGAGATTTGCGTGTTGGGACAATGCCTCCCAAGCGCCCAGCCCATGTTTTTGTTTCTTACTTGGGCTTGCACACACAATGCACCTTTATCCATGTACTTCAGACACTGAATGAATTGGAAATGGCAGCCACACCCGTGTCTTAGATGGAAGCATTACATCATCACAGCCCTCTGAGGTGTGTGAGTACCTTGGTATGGCTTATCAACATTCCTGTAATATAGAGCAGCTCCAGCAGGGTCATGTTGGAGAGCATACTGTGGTGGGCAGGCACCACACACCGTTCCTGCATCACAGTAATGACAGTTCTGTTTTGCTTCAACAGACGATCGCTGATCTGGAGGAGGAAAAGAGGAGGCGAACTCAGAATTTGGCACAAGGAGACGATGTCACCTTCATGCTAAAGACAGAAAGAGACAAACTGCTGCAGCAGGTGTGTGTAAGAGGTCAAAGTTAAACACGTTATGTTATCAAGTTCACGTTTATTCATATAGATCTTAAAGGTGTAGTAAGTTATTCTGGAGAAAGCTTGTTTATATTTTAACTCGTACACAAAACAAAAAAAGCACTTCTCCCTTCAATGCCATTGGCTGCTCCCTCAAGAGCTCTGCCCCACATATTGGAAACCCATTGCGAAGGCTAGGATAATGCCGTTGCGGTCTGCACTGTTATTTTGTGTGTTCCTATTTACGGAGCCACGGCTGTGTAGACGTACTGGATTATTATTCCAGCACACAAACTATACTACACCACGCTACATTGGGAACGTAGCTTCCTGCTTGGTGTAGACCTCTGGTTAATTATGAAACTAGCGCTGAACCAATCGGTATTGCTACATGTGTTTTGATCGTTGGAGGAGCCAGAGACATGGCCGCCTAACATTGCGCTTGCTGACATTCTGTGCACATCTGTGCGCTGCAGGCTTCCCCTGTCTTTCCCTTTTCCTCCTCTCCACCCTGCCCTGGCCCTCTCCTCCGCCTGTCTCCAGTGTTTCCCTCCACACAGCACGCTTCGATGTAGGAAGCGCCGCCTCAGTTGTGTAACGCGGCAAGAGTGGGCACGCGCGCACACACACAGGCACACATCTTTTCCAAAGGGAGCACAGGAGGAAGAGGCCATTGTTGAGTTAACTGGCTGCCATGGGGCTTTCTGAGCACAGGAAGGCCTGAGATAATGTCACTGACTAACACAAGGTCAACACACGAGCACAAAAAACACCCATGCACTTATGAGGCCTTATGTAAGCTAGGCTTCCTTCCTCTGTATCTTTCATCTTTCCATGGCCTTTCCTGCCTCTGTTCTTCTCGCAGTATATTTAATCACTGGACCACAGCATATATTAATTTACTCATCAGAACTTTCTACCTACAGTGACCTTTTTTATTAACCATGAAGGCTTAACACAACTGTTTGTATGCATTCATACATTATACATCATAACAGTAGAGAGCGAGAATAAGGTTGGCAGAGAAAACACAAATTATAGCAACATAACAATATAATACATTATAACAACACCAAACTTAGATCAACAATTATATCAATGCTGTATTAGAGCCCACCAACAACATATCACCCTAGTCTCTAGGCAGCACAGCCATGGCGAGAGCCAGCTCTCTGTTGCCACCTTGTGGCCAAACATCAGTTGTACCAGAGTAGTGTGCTTTTGCATCTGATTAAAATGCTTTCTCTGTCTCCCTCACCTCCTCAGTTGGAGATGGAGCAGGCGACAGTTCAGAAGCTCCAGAAGGAGCGGGCACAAGCGGCGGGCCAGGCGGAGGAGACTCTGTCGCAGCAACAGAAGCTATCCTCGACGCTGACCCTGGAGCTCCAGAGAGCCAGCAACCAGGCGGCGGAGGAGGCTCAGAAGGTCTCCCAGCTGCGCTGCAGGCTGCAGGAGGAGAGCAGTGCACTGGAGAGCCTCAGGGGCACGCTGGAGACGGAGAGGAGCAGGGCGGTCCGGCTGGAAGCCAGGGCGGAGAGGCAGCTGGCCGAGTTCGAAGCGGAACGCGAGCACATGAGCGGCCGCGTCCGGAGGGCGGAGGAGAGGAGCGCGGAGCTGGAGCGACGGCTGGAGGAGACGAGGAGAATGCTGGAGGCAGGCGCAGCGGCGAAAGAGGAGAAGGCGGCGGGCGCAAGGGAGGACAAACCGTCTCTTCCCGCGCCGGGGGCGGTTTCCGCCTCGGGGCAAGCGGAGCCTGGCGGCAAGGCCGCTCGCGCTGCCAAGCAGCCCGCCGGGTCAAAGGTCAACGGCCACCACGGCCCCAAGGACACAGAGCCCCTGCAGGAGAACGGAGGAGGGGCGACGTTGCTGTCCCCCGTCCACCCGCACCCCCTCCTGCACTCCCCCTGCAGCACAGCCTCCTCCTCCCTCTCCTCGTCCCCCGTCTCCTCCCCGGTGCTGGCCAAGCGCCTGGGCAGCCCGGGCTTCCACCAGTCATCCTACCAGGTCGGGGTCAACCAGCGGTTCCAGGCAGCCAGGCACAAGTTCCAGAGCCAGGCCGAGCTGGAGCAGCAGCATCACCAGGCTGGCTCCGCCCCCCTGTCGCCCAGGGATCTGTCCCCCACCGCCACGCCCACCCCGCCCCCGTCGGAGAACAGCAGCGCCAAGCAGATGGCCCGCAACACCGTCACGCAGGTGCTGTCCCGCTTTACCAGCCAGCAGGCCGGGGCCAAGATACCGCCCATCAGCAGCTCCCCGTTTGGGACGGACTACCGCACCAAAGCTGCCTCCCCTCCCGGGGGAAGGTCCCCCTCTTCGGGGCCGCTCTCCCCGGGCATCCGCTCACCCCTCACCCCTCGCTCGGAGAGGACCCACCCCCCACCGATCCCCCCTAAGAAGCCAGGCATGAGTCCGACTCCGGGTTCCCCCGGCCCTTCTGCCAGGAATAGCGTCTTCCCGGAGCTGACTGGGAACTGTGGGCACATCAGTAATGTGCAGGATGGAGCCAAGGAGTCAGACCTGTTATTATCGTCTAGCAGCTGAGGACTAGTTTGTCTCTGTGCGTACGTTGTATGACCTACATGAATTTAGTAAATCAACAGCTTTGATGTATTCTCTTTATAGCACAGATGAACACAACTGATTCATTCTGTACCGTACTGTGTATATATGTCAAAGCTGGACTGGTTCAGGTCAAATGGATGCTTTGACAAGGGTAAGTTGTTGCCTTATACCACAAAGCCCCAGGAAATAACACTGTTTATTAGAAATATAACATAGTACAGGCATATGCTTAATTTAGTTATTACATTTTATGAGTTATATACATTGTTTATTTTATAGACCTATCTGAAATACCTCTTTTAAAAGGTAAAGGTGCTTTTATTGTCACATACACATATGTAGCAAAGTTTATCCTCTGCATTTAACCCATCCCTCAAGGGAGCAGTGGGCAGCCGCTGGGCAGCGCCCGGGGACCAGCTCCAGATTGGAGCCAGTGTCACTGGTCACATGGCACAGGCTAGCGGGTGAACCTAACATGTTAGATATTTTATATTATTGTATTTCTACCTGAAAATTGACAATGTCCACATAGCCTACAGTAGGAACAGTCTTCATCAACTTAATAAAGAGAAAGTCTGAATTTTAAACAACACTAAGAGGAATGGACTATTTTTAGAAGCAATAGAAGTATTTCTGCTGTAATTTAGATACATCACAAACTCAACTAAATTTGTCAGGTTTTTCTAATGAATCCTAACAGTTTCTCCATGGAATCAGAACCAGCATGATTTACTGTAAATAGAACTCACAATTCATTGACATCCCCTGCATGTCTTATTTTTAGAGTAGTCAAGAATACACTGAATATTGTCACTAGGCGGGACTGTAAGCACACTATTTTCAGGGAAATGTCTGACGTCTTCGCAGCAAAAACAAGTGCGCAGACAGTTTATAATCAATATGTGGTAACCCGGACTATCGAGGGTCTTAAAAAGTAAAACAAAAGACAAAAGGGAAGAATGTGAATCTCGACACTGAAATTCCTCATTTGCATCATTTTCTAGTAACTGGTATGTCAGGTTTTACATCATGTTTTATCTGTTAACCTGTTCCTGGCATATATGCATTGTTTGAATAAATACTTATGACATTTATTGAATGTCCATGTTATTACACATATTCTGACACTGCTTAGTAAAATGTGAAGACTGTTAGATGCGTGATCAATGCATTTATTCGTACAACAGAATGGGGCAGTACAGTCCAATGTTTTTATCTGATCGGCACACAGTTGAAGTATATTGTGAGAGCGGAACACAGTACAGTACATATGTAGCATTTAACTTATCCAGAGTGAACAGACTAAGCAGTTTGGCATCAGATGATCTGGCTTTCACCTTATATGGCAAACTGCTTTGTGTTCACTTGGCATTGACAAATAGACCATTTATTACAGCTTGTGAAATCTTAAGACTAACAAAAACCTGCATATTAAAATATAAATTTGCATAAATGGGAGGGAGAATGGAGTTCTTTACCATAGGAAAGAGATTTTGGCAAATAAATCTTGATAACAGTATTATGTTTTCCTCCCACAAAAGAAATGCTATACAGCAGTGGAGGTATTGTTGCTATGGTAAGAAAAGAAAGAATGAAATTGTGGAAGCAATGGGTGGTGTCATTATATTTCAGACATAAAAGCTTCTGTGGGCGAGGATACACTAGAGAAAACCAATACATGTTCGCACTGAACAGACACGCATAAAAGCCTATTGTGCAGGGGCAGACCTATTCTAAGGATCATGCTACCTCTGAAATTCATGTCAAAATTTGCTAAACTACACTCCAAATCAAGTATGTCAAGACTTAGGCCAGGTTAAAGCCTGTTTTTGCTTAATTTTGAGACTTCCTTGATGTATGTCTAAATTTACTGTGTGCACTAAATTAGTCTAGATTCATATTTCAATAATATATAGATATATGTGTGATAGTGTGCTTACAATTGCGGTTGTCAGCTGCCCTGTAAGTTCTTGTTTGCGGCCCCTATCCATCTTAACCTAGCAG
>JAODVN010020065.1:0-11075 GCA_025434125.1 Chologaster cornuta
AGGGATGTTCCTAACGACTAATGTCTCTTTAAACTTAGACTAGTCGACTAGTCTAAAAACACCAAAATACTCGTATATCAGAAAACCATCCAAATTGTTCACAAGGGCACATTGTCAGTGTGTGTACAAGTTGTAGGTCTCTCCCTACCTGCACTCGTCCATTGTGGGGCTGTGCAATTTATCGAAATATGATCGATCACAAAACAACACTATTATTTTGCACAATCCCTTGGCATAGCTCATTTGTAACATAACTCTTAGAGTTTAAGTAAAAACACGAAAATAATTTAAACACAGCATTTGATAAATTTGTGTGTATGCATTTTATTTAAGAGTCATGGGGTATGCGTTCATCTATTTACCTGCCCCTGTTATTCCCAGACGTATGACCATTTACAAAAATATAGGGCTGCATAATTAATTGAATATTGATAGGGATTACGATTTTGGCTGAAACAATTAAATGAACATGATCAACTATGATATTGATGTTTAAAATACGTGCTCTGCTCATAGAAAACTCTGTTATGTGTCAAATACAGCGTTCTCTAGTCACCCGCCAACAGCAGCTTATGTGGCTGCACACGCACCCTCCAACAACAGCATGTAGATGTAGAAAACCTTCTTGGATGTTGCGAGGCAGCAGTCCAAGTAGAAAAGTAATAGAAAGTATGGATGTCACGAGAACCAATACTTCAGTATAAAGTCAATGCCAAATTTTAGAAAACATGACGTTACTCGTTACTCTGGTATTGGTATCTACTACTAGATTTCTGGTATCGTTACATCCCTAATAGAAAGACAGCAGACTGGCAAATTTTTTAAAAATATGACATCAGCAGAAGATGTAGAGCTTGTCCCTCGAAAGGGATCATCGTCTGTTGTTTGGAAATATTTTGGATTTAGGGCAAGTGATGTTAAGCAAGAACAAGTCCTATGCAAAGTGTGCTTTCGAATTGTCTGCGCCGGTGTTACAATTTAGATGGTGTCCATGTTAACTGATGATATTTCCAGAAGTGGCGTAGGCATGGCATGTGGATCTCGGGCCCATAATGATCGTGTAGCTCAGTAGCCTGTTCGAAACACCGCAAAGGTCATAAAATGTAGCACAAGATTTGCACAAGATCACAAGAAATGATTTCCGTGGTCTGTTTATAATGTAAGTGCAATAAAAATACATTGTTACATTGTTGTTGTTGGTAAAATCAATTAATAATTGTGATAAATAATCGGGATCTCAATATTGATCAAAATAATCGTAATTAGCATTTTGGCCATAATTATGCAGCCCGACAAAATCTATATCAAATGCAGGTGATGACTACAATGTATTAGTACACCAGGCAAAGTTCTAGTTTGCTTCTAAAATTGTAGTGTGAAATCAAACTTACTCGGATTCAATGTATACAACGTAGAAAACCTTGTTACGGACTTTCAGGTATGAAAACACCATAGATGCACCATTTAAGAGGTACTATTTGCCATTGGTCTTATACAGCTGATGTTATGCAGATTAGCACAAGTCTCTTCGGCTGAATGTCTGCAGTATTAGGGAAAAAACAGTTTGTATATAGTTTTTACCTTTCTAAAGATATGATTCGGAATATAAACCGTCTTAAGCACCATTTTGAGAGTGCACTCAGAGGCTACTTTGATATTGTGCTGTAGAGCCACTGCTATGTCGAATAATACAAGCCATATATCGATCAGTTCAGCGGAATGTCAGGAGTATGAGGAAACAAACGCTTTGTGTTCAGTTTGTCTAAGGATATGATACAAAATATAGACCTGACCTATGCAAAATTCTCACCAATCTTGGGTTCAGACTAATTGCGTACATCCCTAGTTCTCAGGTCTGTGTTTGTATACACTTCCTCATTAGAGCCGATGTAATCTTGTGGCAGTTGTAATGGATATATGTTAGTGTGGAACAACTAACACCTTCTATTTTTGTTGATTCTTAGGCAGTTTCTTCAACCACTTTCACCCCAAGAAGCTGTTTAATCAGCCTTTGAGTGTTTTACAGGGTCATTAAATGTTTTAAAATTAAGTTTTTATGTTTACAGGCTGCACATGAAGAAACTTTTATAGTTATTTTGGTAGCAATTCCCTTTGACACTGTGGAAAACTATTTATATACCTCCCCATTTTTTGTTTTTTGTTTCCATATCTTATGAAAACACAAAGCTCAAAATGGGGAGGTTTAAGTATCATATGGATAAATGATCCCTGAGCAGAATGCTCTATTTTTGCATTAAATCAACATATAATCCCTAATTTCATCTTTGTATACAAAATATAATCATGTGCTTGGACGAAGCATACATCTATGCATACTCATGTGCACTCTATAGTTTTATGGCACTCTGCCACAAATCACAGCACAAGCCCTATAATAGACACCTACAGTACTAGGGGCTCACACTGCCCCCAGTGGCCAGATATTACACAATAATTCTCCTGTCTTCAGATATACTGAAACATATGACATTCCTTCCTTCCTTATATGTAGATGATTCGTCATTTATATGTAAGAATCACGGTGGTTTCCCATTGCCTGGGTGTGTTCTTCCACAGAATATTTAACCATTACACACTGTTTTTCCCAGACTTGAATGTGTGATGATAAAGATTTGACTGAGATTTTATGCTTATATGGCGTGTGTGTGCTAAATATTCTAGCTACAGTAACCTCTATACTGTTTATGATTATTATCGTGTTGTTACTTTCATTCAAATATTATATGTTTTGTTTCCTTCCTATGTTTTTACAATTTTCTTTCATAAATCCTTAATGATGTCATGACTCCTCCTTTTTCCCATGGCAGGCTTCTATTTTTGTAAAGATAACTGAGGTATTTACTGTACTCTAGGGCTCTGCTTGATTTCACTTTGGCCATGGTGGTAGAAACCAGTCACTATGTTCTGTTGGGCATAGTTCTGGCTTGCTTTTGTTGGGATTGAGCATGACCAGAATGTATAGGCTACTGGGTGACATTGCACTTTTGACGTGTTTGACAAACACACAGGGGTCAGAACACTTTTAATAGTGAAGTCCCTTTGTGATCTAAATGGTTATCCACTTTTTCACCATTTCTTATTCTTAAGCAAATGACGATGACTATATTTAATCACTGTAAAGGCCTTATTGACAATGTCTTGTGAAACTGCATCGGTCAACAATTCCTATAAAAAAAGATATCCTTACTGTACCTACTGTACCTTTCCTTCTGTGTCTTGTAGACTCGTCAGCCAATCTTCGTCCAGCTACTACAGGGAGTGTTCACGGTGTACCACTGTAATTGGCTCAACTCTTTTCAGAAGGCCTCAGTAGAGGCCTGCATTAAAGTGCTCTCAGACGTGGGTAAGATGTGATACAAACATTGGCACAAACTCCTTTTAAATCTTTTTATGTTAAACCAAACAAACTAGAACCCATTACAAATGTTTCCTTCCATCCAGCTAAGTGCAGAGCTATTGCTATCCCAGTGGACCTGGACACTCAGGTGAACAACCTGTTCATCAGGTCCAATAACGTTGTGCAGAAGAGCATTCTGAACTGGAGGCTGTCTGCTAAGAACACATCCAGACGAGACTCAAGCCTGACCACATCAAAGGACTATCGCAACATTATAGAGAGGCTGCAGGTCAGAAACGTTGATCCTGCTTACTGTAGCTATGTGTAATTATATATATATCTAATAGTACAGTAAGCGATAGGAACACACAGTGGTGCAGACCGCTCACAACAACAATGCTCTAGCCTTTGCAATGTGTGGAGTTGAGCTTCTGAGGGAGACCCAACTAAGGTGTTTGAATCTAGCAAGCGTACCGTACAATTTTAAATGATGGCTTTAACATTAAGAAATGGGCAGCTCTATTTATCTTTCCCATTGGATGCAGTTTAATGGACTGCTTTCTTTGTAGAAAACATGATACATCTCTTTTTTGAAAAAGGAATCTAACATACTGATAATCATTAGCATGATAATAATGTGCCTATGTGTTTTCCAAAAATCAATTTGTTTTTTACCTCATATTCTGTTGTTTACCTCAGCTCATGCTATAGTACCAAGACACGTGTGACTATACTGTGAGCTGAAAAGCTTGTTATTACTACATGCTCAAGCAAATACTTCCCGCTATTTACTATAAAGAAAATCTATCTACTTTCTAGCATAACATGTTAAGCAGTTCTATGGTATCTTATCTAATGTTTATTTACTGTAGCTTAGATAGTTTTATTTTTATAAACGTATACTAACCCACAGCTGCACCAGTGATGCTGATGTGCGTGTTTGTCAGTAGTGGTGAACATGTGGTATGAAATTCAGGGTTGGTTTTATTCAAAGTAATCATAAATCTTGGGTACCATGTTAGGCAACCAAATACATATTTTTGCAAAGATGAACTGCAGCAAATAAAACTCCAGAGATTTAGTTTTAATAAGAGATATTCATTTGTTTTTGTTTGAATTTAGTGAATATAGTTTGATAGAAAGACTTATTCGATTTGTTAGAAATCAGCAAATACTTCTATAAGTAAAAGTAAGATACATCTGTATTTCATGAAAAACATTTTATCTGAGTGAAGTAAAAGTGATTTTGAGGAGTGAAACACAAGTCAAACATGTGAAAATGCATATTTATTCAGATAAACACACGTGTGCATGTCAAACATCATATGTAAAACTGGGTGGTCGGTCTAATCCTACCATCTGCAGGACATAGTTTCTGCCCTTGAGGACCGCCTAAGGCCCCTGGTCCAGGCCGAGCTCTCTGTGCTTGTGGATGTTCTTCACCGCCCAGAGCTTCTCTTTCCAGAGAACACTGACGCACGCAAGAAGTGTGAGAGTGGAGGATTCATATCCAAGTATGTGCTGACCACCCAAACACTTTTTCAAACTAGGTCCCTCAATGTGGAGTGCAGTAGTCTGAGCAGGGGGGTGGACTACAAATCGTGGCATAGGGCTGTTAGCTTCTAACACGTGCCACCGCCACACTATACGCAGGCACATAAGCACACAAGCACCCGCTCATGTAAAAAATGTTGCGTCGCCCCTGACGATAGCTGAGATAGGATTACACAAGGCCAGACTGGATACTTACGCCTGTTGTCATCGTGGGGATTATTGCTCAGGGCTGCCACATTGGATTAGTGTGGGTGGAGTAGCATATGGGTCTAGGCGCTGTTGATATTCAGTGGAACAATAATTTACTGTATTGGGTAAAACTGTAACTACCCGTTTACTATTGGGACTTTTGATGTTAAGAGTTACAGTTCCTGTTTTATTATTGCCAAGAGCAAGTTTCATGGTCTACTTGACCTGGATTGGAAGGCCACACACTTATGGCCTTAAAATGTCTGATCCTTAATACCTGACCTTAATAAATTACCTCTACATTTCCTTAAAAAAATATTTAAATTGCATTTTCTTGAGTAGTCTAAGTAGAAATCTGCTCAGAAATGTGTATATTCCTGTGTGATGGCAGTTGGAGGGTTTTGGACATAGAACCATTCCCTTCTGTCTTCTCCGACCAGGTTGATCAAACACACAAAGCAGCTGCTGGAGGAGAACGAGGAGCGTCTGTGCATCAAAGTCCTACAGACCCTGAGGGAAATGATGACCAAAGACCGTGGCTATGGAGAGAAGGTATTGTCCCTGGAGTTCTACTCGTCCTGTTTTACGTCCCGCAGATGTACTCTTTCCCAGGGTTCAGGTTGCCATAAAAGTCTTGGGAAAAGGCTGTTATCGAAAACGATGCTTAGGAAACCCTACTTTACCACACACGTGGATACAGAACATGAGGAACATAGTTTACATTTGCCCCAGGAGCCATTACAGCCCACCATATCGTCTATCGACTTATTTAATGTTTCTTTAATCAGGGTTGCTACTGTGCCTGAACACAGAGTCCAAAACATTACCACAGATAAAGAAGAAGCACATAATTTCATTACATTCATTACATTAATAAAGTATATCCCCAAATCCTACTAATCCTGTTGATGTAAGTAGTTGATACAGGAGTGGAAACATCAGCATGTTCTAACCAACTACTGCTGTTGTAGCAGCTATTAACAGCATTGTGCATGCCATTCACTGGTCAATGCCTTCCTGTACTAATGTCTCATTTAAAGCTAAACTCAGACATGACATTTTGTTGTTTTATAGTTCTATAATATCTCAATAAACACTGGCAAAAAAACCTTCTCATTTTATTGGCACTCACCCGATGTGAGTGGCAATGAAATGGGACATTTCTTGATAACTTTATAAAGAGATCACAGCTTTGCAATATACCTATACTTCACATTGGCATGAAAGAGTTGATCTGTGCAATCCACTTTAAATACGAGCAAGAAAAAACCCCACATATGATTTGGTCAAAAAAAAATTCCAGACTGAGGCTTTAAATTGCTGTCACTTTGTTTCCACTACCTTGATACACATGTGTTTGTGACTTGCTAAGCTGTATCTTGCTGTTCCTGCAAAATAATCACCTCTATTAACCCTTTGCTCCCTACACTCTTCTGTTCCAGCTGATTGCCTTTGATGATGAAATGGATGTGGCTGAGGTTGACTTTTTTTTCCTTATACTCTTTATACTGTACATTGCCGTACAGTTATTTGACAGTAGTGGTGTAGATGTGCCTGTGCTTCCAGTAGACCCTCTACTAGCCTTGCCTTCTGTCGCAACAATCGCCGTGCAATTGTGAGCTTTCTTACTAATCTCAAAGTCTGCAGTTGATTGCGCGCATGACAAACTTGTCTGCTTCTCTGAAATGCTTTGTGAGTGAGTCGTCAGTGGCTGTCTGCATTCATGCCTGCTTATTTGTGTTGTTTGAGCACATGTACCATATTGTACTGACCACTAACATTTGGACAACATTGCAGATTGACAATACAATACTTATGCAAACAAAGTTAATGCATAACCTTGAGACTTGTTTGTTGTCAGTTTTCTGTGTATGTTTGACCCAGGTAACAACAAACTGACATTTAGTCTTCTAATACGTTTTTAAAAACGTACTTATATTTTTGGACCATCATCCCAGGGAACACTGACTAAATAAATAAAATAAATGCACTAGGGCGAACATGAACATTACCAGATGGTTATTTTAAGTAGAAACCACACATAAAAAATTCCATATTGTACCATACCAGCTGTACCATGTGATATAAAATTACATATTGTATTGCCCAACAACTACACATTCCTATTACGTTAAAGGTGTAAAATTCTTACTTGATATTTACAATGTGGCCAAGGGGTTATAAATATAAATTCATTATCCGTGTTGGGCAAGGTACTAAGGAATTGTAATAAGTTACTATACTGTATACGTTTTACTCCTTCAAAAAGTAATGACATTATTCATTACTGGGCATTACTAGTTACATTACTATATTACTTTCACAATCACTACCCTACATCGCCCTTCCCGAAAAATAAAAACCTGTGTAGACGGCTAATTTCTGAATTTAATCCTCTTTATTGGAACAATAATTAACCTTAGGAGTCAGCAATCAGTCAAAGTGAAAACATTGCAGCCTCTCAAATCAGATGATTGGACATGTTTTTTTTTATTAGCATACCCTGTTTAGGAACAGAAATATTGTTCTTGCAATGCAGTCACTATTAGTTACTTGGAATATATTGTAATATTATAACTTTTTTTGGAAATAGTAATTAATTACCCTACTAGTTACTGAAAACAGTAATAATATTACAACATAGACAATAATTTATTTTTGTTACAGTAATTTCACCATCTTAATTGCACTTTTTTTTCTTTTATCCTTCTTGTCCTAAATTTCAAATCGCAAAC
Organism: Chologaster cornuta; assembly: GCA_025434125.1. Classification (NCBI taxonomy): domain Eukaryota; kingdom Metazoa; phylum Chordata; class Actinopteri; order Percopsiformes; family Amblyopsidae; genus Chologaster; species Chologaster cornuta. The sequence continues at coordinate 7,837 of JAODVN010020065.1, forward strand.
CAAATATTTTGCGTAATATTTGTGAAACAAGAACAGAGCAAGGAGATGTAAAGAGCTGTCCTCTTTTATCGTGTCGGCCAGTGTTGAGCCTGTATACTGTACGGAAGGGGTTTCCACCCAGAGCAAGCCAGTAGTGAAACGCAGTATGTCAGCAGTGTCATAGGGCGACAGGCCCCTCTGAATAGTGGTCAGTTGTGAAATGTGAAATCAAAACCTAAATAATGAGCTAAATATAACTTCCCCTGGACAGTGTGCATGCTAGATACGTGCATGACCTATGACCTATGAATCTAATGAACATGTGTCCACGTTCTAGTTTGCAATGCATGAGTCACCGCCCCAGGGAGCGGGGCATTTTGATGGGTTATAAATGTCACAGGAAACCTGTCCTCCTGGAACTTGTTTACGGTTCATGGACCAAGATGCTGCTCACTAAGATGTCTGCTTGAATGTTGTGAGAGTAGCGTGTATATCAAAAGCATACAGGAGGCAATGCATTCACAGTGTTTATCATTATTTTATTATCATCAGATAAAATCAGCATTTAGCATACTGCTACAAAACAACCCCACAATCTCTCTCTCGCTGTCTTTCTCACTCACACACACCGTTGATGAAGTGAGGAATGGAAATCGCCAGCTGCCTTCATCCCAAATAAAACCACGTTTAGCCCCTGGCTCCTCCTCAGTTGTGATCTAAGGACTTTACATGCAGGTCATCTAGCATGCTCAGACACAGCCACGAATGACACGCGTGACTCCGTCCTGGCACGCAGTTGGGCTGCTGGGCAGGGCTATAATGCCCTGCTGTCCCCCCTCCCCCCTCTGCGGTGCCAGGCTGGCTGTTATGTAACTCCATTGTCTGGCCTGCGAGTGCAGTAGAGATCCCCCCCCCTCCTAGTTAGCCTGCAGCTGTCTACCAGAGCCTGGGAGTCTGTGGCTCAGTGTGAGTGGCCCACTGGTCTGCTCTGGTCTTGTTATTGTTTTCTTTTTCCCAGTAAGTGGAATCAAGGTGAGCTTTCAGGTAACAAGATGACACCTGCCAACCAACCCTTATGTTGAGACCGACGGTGCCATCCGTGTATGCTTTCCTGTGCCAGTCAAGGTCTTCTCATTTTGCGTTAAGGGGGTCATCTGAGGATTCTGTCTGTCATGTGTAGCCGTGATGTAACTCCCTGGAGATAATGGCGTTAAGTTCCACGCCTAGTTTATGTAATGCACATGCTTTCTATGCAGTGACAATGTGCGGGCGAGCAGTGTGTACACATGTCCCTCTGGCGCTCTCTCTCACCATTTGTGCTTACGCAAGCTGATCACAATCGCTTCATAATCCTGGAGCGCTGCTGTCACCTGTCCCGGCACATTTTCTCCACTCTCCCATGACACTGCCTTCCCTTTGTCTCACAGGCTGTTGGCCCGTTTAGTTGTTAGTTAAATGTAATATCTCACAACAGAATCTTTTCTTTTTTGAAATGTGTATATATATAAAGGCTGTCTGGTAGTGTTTTGGATGTTCTGGTGTTCTTTTTTATTATTAATGTTGTTTGCTTGTTTTCCTCCTACTTCCTCCCTACTGTACTCTGTGCGGTGTCTTTTATTTCTGTACTTTATTCTTCTCATCTCACTTTCTCGTTCTATATCTTGTTTTGCACTGAGCTCCCTGCTATTCTATATCCTCAAAATGGAATGAATCTTCCTTACCACAACATTGAAGGTCCAAGGTTCTCACACACAGTAAACGTGTCACATAGACACAGTTGCCCAGACAAGTTCTTCTTTTACAATTTCTTATAGTCACGGACTAGGCTCCCAAGTCTGGGAAAATGGCTGATTATTAAACTATACAACTTGTTATATGGACACAACTGCTTTGAATGGCTACTATATTAAACGTATATATATATATATATATATATGTATATTTGTATGGGGCAATATATAGTGAAACATCGAAGTACAGCATTGACCTGGCTTACTGCAGAGGGCCCATGCCAATGTTATGGAATGCCTGCCTACTATAGCTACATTCACAGTCAGTGAGGATGGTGAGCAACACGTTTGGCCAGGGCAGGCGGATGTTTCTTCATTGTCCATGTGCCAAATGCAGGTTAGAGAAGGGTCGTGGCTGTAAGCACTGGTTGGCCAGCCTTCTCAGGGAGAAGATGGGATCATGCAAAAGAAAAGGCATTTCATTTTGGGACTGCTGCCAAGGGGCGGCTACAGTATATGCAGGGAGAGAGAGAGATATTGTCGTAGAGAATTTCCTTTCTGATGATTTGTTTAAAATAACAGCTGAACTGTAAGCTGATGGCTCAACTCCCTCAGTTCCCCCATTTAATAAATGAAATATAATATAGGTTTCATTATCAGTGAAAAATTGCCGTGATTTGTATCTGTGTTGACGCTAAATCACTGTGTGTATTGGTGTATCAATGTGTGTACAGATTCCCTCGGGCTAAGGTGAACTCACAGACCCCAACTTTATATAAGATGTTTGCCATTGTCTGCAGATACACTAGCTTCAGTTTACCTAATGCTACTGACACATAATAGCGCTTTTGAGGACAAAATGGATGTTCTTTTGGTTTGCAATTTTGTATCTTTAAGTGTCTCAATTAAAACAAAATGTTAAAGGTGTAATTCTTAACGAGGTCAGTGGATGTGCCTCTGTAAATGTCAACCTGGGACCATAATTATTTGGGAGTGATTTATTTAAAGGTTACTTTCAAAAATGAAAAGTAGAATAAACATGAATATTTGAAAGGTCAAAATGTCTCCATTGTGTATTATTTTATTTCAATTTTTCCATTTTGATTAAACGGTTGGCTTTTTCTATCACTTTTCTCCAGAAAAAGGTTATTAAGGCTCACCATAACCCTAACGTACAGTAAATGCACTTTTTTTTTTGATACTGTGCTACACAACATTGTGCTTGGTGGCACCGTGTAATTATATGGTGGCCTGTGTAACACTGCCTTGGTCTGCTCCGTGTAGCTGTGGCTGTCCTGCCCTGGAAAGGGTGTGGGAAGCTGATCTGGAGGCATGCCACCTCTTCTTGCGAGGCCTTCAGCTCCGAACCCCCAGCTACAGTGGTCCTGACGGCGAGGACCCCCCCCCTACAGTGGCACAGCCCAACAGCACACTATCATCGGCCAAGGAAGAGGATGAGGAGGACTGTGCCATGTTGACAGCCCTCGGGGGGCGCTGGTGTCCTGAGGCTAATTTGCAGAACTCAGAGTT
>JAODVN010020282.1:0-11073 GCA_025434125.1 Chologaster cornuta
GATTTGATTGGAGCGTTGGGATGAGTGTTTGTTTGTTTTAAATATATTAGTTTTTACTCATTTTATATTGTTTAATGATGTTGCATTGTGAAGCACTTTGTGTTACATTCACTTGTATGAATAGTGCTATATAAATAAAGATTGATTGATTGATTATAGTCTCACTCAACAACTTGGTACAAATGTGGATATAGGATTGGACGTGCTGTGCACTACTAACAACCAAACCAATGTACTCAATTGTGTATCACTTACACTAACGTATTGTCAGCCAAACCTGGACAGGACTAATGAGTACATGCCTATAAAATGATTAATATCTTTGCATTGTCAAGCACTGTAACACGGAAAATTATTTGCCAATTTACTTGCTTAATTTAATGTTATAATGTCAGTTTATTGGTCAAATATGTTATTTTTTTCAGTAAGAAAACCAACAGTCCCAAAGGGGTCTTAATTTAGATGTAGACCATACAAGCCTTCCTGAACAAGGTTCCCTTACTGGAAATTGTTAAAGTATTATAATATGTCTTCATGACAAACAGTAGAAAGTAGTTACTGTAACAAGAACACAAAAAAGGGAAACAAAAATATATGCAAATCCTCACTATTTCTATCATAAATATCAAAAAACTACAATACATCTAGTTCAGAGAGAAGCCCATCAACCTTCTGCCATCTTCTAATCCTATCATACAGTTTCAGGGAAGGAAACATGAAAGCTGACCATCTTATTAAAACACAACCTTACGCACAAGCCTCTTTTAAAAGCACCTGCCTTAGTCACAATTTATATTGCAGTTTAAAACTTTCTTCCTACTTAATGTGTAAATTCTAAACTGGTAAGGCTGGAAACAAACAAGGCGTATGCAGACTAGGGTTGGGCCGATATACGATGCCATCGTCCATCGCCGATTGCTAACAGGCATCACGATGTGTTGCAGGCATCGTGATTTAAGAAACACAACTAGTTTTATCCACTAGCTCTAGCACAGTCAAGTACCCCATTTGTTCATGCGCACAACTGTGCATAATGACAAGACTATGCGACCAACAATAAAGGGCGTGTTTTTCCTCAGAGCTTGGCTATGTCTCAATTCTTCTAGTTGTGTATTTGTCATAATTTTGTTCTAAACAATGTTCTTGTAGGCATTAAAAGCTGGTTTGTTGTCTATGAATACAGGCTGGGAGAAATATGACTGTATGAACTTGCAACATATAGTTTTCATTGCATACTGTAACTTGAAGGATCTTTGTATTATAATTAATTTATTATTTTGTGTGTTTAATATTTTCAAACAAATTGTGTTTTGTATATAAAATGTGTCATTAAAGTGAAGTGTGAATGTGTGGAAACGTTCACACTATAGTTTTCATTTTGTTATGCCTTTATAATTTATTTTACCATATGACATCAAAAGGATACTGTACTGTATGCAAAAATAAGACATTTAATTAATCGTATAACTATGAATACACCAAAATAGATCTTAATTATCTCCCCGTTAACAAATATATAAAGTCATCTCTTATCAGTATACGCTGATAAACGCTATACTGTTACTATGGATACCAATTATAAATAGAATGAATATCAATTAATGAGTGAGGGGATAAACTATGTATTTGAAAAGCCTACCTACAGTAATGACACTCTTTTAGAAGATCATTAACAAGTTGTGAAAGTTATTTCAGGAGCCGTTTTAACCTTAAACAGAAAAACACATGCAAATGGTGCCTTTCTGTAAATTTGAAAGCCACACTTTCCACAAATCTATACAACATCACAGACATTTTACTGTGGTTTTCTTCTCGTGTCATTAAAACAAGTGGAGCAATGGTTATAGGTGCTATAATGTACTATAATTTTTACTATATGCATAGACACAACGCAGGAATAGGCCTTAATCTGTCACACTTAACAGTATATCTTTGTGTAGCATTTAGGTTATTCCTCACAAAGTATTCGCCCCAGCACTGACTTGAGATCCCCAAAATGTCAACAAAGGTAATCAACAGTATTGCTTTATAATATGGAGGTTGTGGGTTCTGCAGGACAGTGTCAAACACATAAACCCTACTGAATTTAAAACCATCAAATCAGTAATAAAATGAGGTTTCTTTAAAAGTCAAGCCATTTATATTTGGTTACCTCCACTGTCAGAGTTGCATGGTTCTCCCGGCGGTTTATAGGGGTTAAACTTGGGCTTGGGCGCGACAACGGGGGCAAACTTCTTAGGCACTTGCTGCTGTGAAACAGAGATACTGGGGGTGCCCACAGCCGGAGTCGTCTCCATCCTGGCGGTCACATGGCCTCCGTGATCAGTGCCGCTGCTCGGTGGGTTCCACATGCTCTGATAAGGGAAGACAAAAGGTGAGTTGCTGTACTTCTGCCACTGCTTCACATAGGTTTATTGCCGTTAAGGCCAACTATGACAGCGTTTACAATGGATCTTGACAGCACAGGGGAATTTGAATAGAGAGATGAAAAGCAAAACCAAGAAGGTGGCGTGACAACATTGATCTTTCCCCGAATCCCAAAGCAGTACCAAGCTGCTATGATAGGGAGCCATTAGTGGAATTGATATCCGATCCATTTCTAGGGGAGCAGGGGATAGTTTGCCAGGAAGCTCATATGCCTCAGCAGAACAATGTGTGTTTAAAACAGCCTGTAAATCCACAGCTACACTAAAGGAACACAACTTGATTGTGTTGTAGTGCACCAAGAACCCCCAGGTGCCCCTCCCACACCTGTATGGGGGGGGGGGGGGTCTTGGGGATGTTACTTTAGGGCAAATCGAGTCTATAATTGCATTGATGAAGCAAAAGCTTTCACAACTTAGGCCATTTACATGATCCTTTTCTGGATCTAGATATATACAGTAATCTGCTAACCTTCCAGAACAAGTTCATGATATGAGGACATGGAGAAATGAAAAGCAATAGGTGCAGTGTGCATACTGCTGCCAAAGAACTCAAAAGCATAAAAATGAGTAGCCTAAAGATAACAAGCAAAAGCAGGTCATGTACAATGAAACTTTCTATGTTTTGAAGTGAGTTTTTCATCCTGCCGTTAGAAGAATAAGAGATTACAGACAGTAGTCCAGTTCAAAATGTATTCCATGGAACTTCAGCATAGTCATATGCACCTTGACGTTTTCTATTCATATTTCTGTGATACGTTTGCAGGCTTGTTCATAGTACAGTTGAAGGGTGAAGAATGCTAGCAGAGTAAACAACTTGAAATGGCTGAGGCCACTAACATCCAGTATTTCACCATCGCATCCTGAAATCACTTGAAATATTTTAACTATTTATATGGGTACCCATTCCCGCTTCTCGTTTTGTAGATGTTTGGCGCTCCGTTTTCTGATGTTTTTCTATTTATTATATTCTTGCTGACTGATATATAGCCCACGCACAATCATGCCTTAATATCTGGTAAAATCTCTTAAAACAGCCCCAGAATGGTTTCTACCAGACCCATGTAAAGAGAGTCGCATCATCACCGTTCACTCCAATGGACCGTTTTATTCCACAGCAACGGAGCCTCAAAATAGTTCCTGGAAGTTATTCTAAATACTCAAAAGTACCCTAAATTCCATTTTTAATGTAAATCGGTGGATTTATTGATACTAAGTACCAGAAGATGAAGTATGTTTGTATTCAAATTGCCCACCAAGCACTTACTGGAACTATTTTGCCCTAGGGTTTGCCTCTCAATGAACCATGTGACCATTGAAAATGTTGAATATCCGTTGGCGTAACTCATGGCTCTGGTTTCTACCTTTGATATACTGTTGCTCTTCATGCTACAACGGAGATGTGTGCTGGTATCTCACATCCACCTGTCCTCTCAGTTTAGCAGGCTAATTGTTTGATACTCCATTGAAAAAAGAAAAATATCTTATGTAGGTTTACATAACACATTAAATCATAGATTATTTTTAAATCACCTTGATTTTGAGTGCTGTTTGAGTCACTGTTTTATGCCACTATAAAGCACAGAAATGCACTACATTATAACATGTCAGATGATTCTTATTGAAGATTTCAGGGGGAAGAGAACTTTACAGGGAGAAAGTAAAAGTATTTATAATAGGCCAGCAAAAATATGCCAGAAATTAATGCAAGACAGCAAATAGTGTGTACTATTTTGCATCAAGACACATTTGCATCTCAAAAAAGTACACATGAAACATAGGAATTGCCTTTTGTTTAATATTGTATGAGGTCCTAGTCTTAAATGAACAATGAATCTAAAAACTTACAAGGTCAAAATCATTAGACTGGTTTAAACAGTCCTGATATTGCAAGCACAACCTCTACAATCACCTTGGAACAGGTGGCATCACTGTAGGTGTCAATCAACTCATTAGCAGGAAGTGGGTTTTAACAAGGCTACAATATTATTGGCAGTTGGGAAAATTTTAAAATATAAACCTTACACAAACATGGTTGCACACCCTTAAACTAATACTTTTTTGTTGATGGTATTACAGCATTCACTTTTTTGGGGTACGAGTCCATTAGCATGGCACATCTTGACGTGGAAATACTTGCAGCTGAAGAAAAACAGCCCCAAAGCATGATGCTGCCACCACCACGCTTCATTGTGGGTATGGTGTTCTTTGGATGTTGTGCAGTGCTGTTTTTCAACCAAGTTATGGCCAAAAAGTTCAACATTGCTTCATCAGACCATAACACATTTTCTCAGGTGCTTTTGGGGGTGCGTTTGTTTTTTCAAACTTCAGCCGGGCTTGGATGTTTTTCTTTGTAAGAAAAGGCTTTATTCTAAAACGTAAAAGTGGAACCTTGCTTTGCCTCTCCATAAACCATGTGACCATTGAAAATGTAGAACGTCCGTTGGTGTAACTCCGATTTAGTGCTCAAATACGAATTTTTTTGTTTTGCTGTTCACATTACCTGTTAAATGTGGCGCGTATCAGATTCTAATGTGGACTATTCACAGTTCTGAAGTGATGTTGACGTGAGGTGGATTCAGCAAATTTGTACAGAAGAAAGCCCAGTAGCCACTGTTGTAGGCTACTAAAGCCTGTTAAACACTCGCATGGAATATTTTCTCCACCAGGCATGATGCGCATTGCCCGCAGACTGACAGTAGATGTAATCTGCATATGCCCTAGGCCTTTTCTTTCTGCTTTTTAGGAGCAAAAAAAAAACGGCTATAGGCCAGATTTGTGTGCAATGTGAACGTATCCTTGACACATAACTGTTACTCAGTGGGAATGTGTCATTGCCAAAACCTGAAAATTTGCAACACGAGTTAATCACACACAGTGGCAAGGGCAAATGTTGAAAACGATGTCAAATTTTCACATTATGTTAAATCTGTTAGTACCGGAAACCCTTATATTGGCATGGGCACTCTTGAAAATTCTGTACATTTATTTGGCCCTTTCCAACAAATCGTAAATAACAGTGTTAAAAAATTGTATCTGCATCCTATAAATCGTGCTTTGCTTGGGCTGTGTTTTTGTATGTACTGTAGCTATGCTGAACTGAATGTAACACAATTAGTGAATGAATAGCTAAAAATAACACTAAAGTAAGGAATGATTAACAGAGTTTGAAATATATAGAAGTGCAAATGTTTAATCAACTCTCCTGTCATTGAAAATTAATGCATCAGTCACTAAAGTAACATTTGCCTGCAGCACCGGATTCAACACAAATGTGCAATTGCACAAAGACTATTAATTTAAAATATACAGTACTGCCAGTGTTACTCATGATATGCACAATGATGTAACGTTGTAAAAAAATCTATCGAGATTTCCTCCAAATTATTTGCCCTCCCGCTATGGGGTAATTTCTTTTTTGTTTATTCAGCAATAAAAAAAAAAAAGATATGCCGTGGTCTGGCAAAAGCATGACAATAGGCAAAAAGCCTCCAATAATGTACGTATGCATTTAGATGAAATCAAGTTTACACTACTGCCAACCTCCAACCACGGTGACTGTTTTAGTGGCTCTAGGTCCTTACGCCTAACGCTTGCCTTAACTGTCTCTCACACAAACCATGCATGTCAACAGCTGTGAGAAAGGCAGCAGGCAGCGCCTTTTTTTCGTTGTGTCAAAGCAGCGGGACTCAAAGCCTGGTAAAGGAGTGGGTTTCAATCACAACTAATCCTGTCTGCCAGTCAGGCAGGCTGTGCAAACTGACAAGAGGTGGTATATTCCTGCTTGACAGAAGCAAGAGTGGCAGCAACTGCTCCCCTGGGAGACAAGAATGAACTTGTCAGGTGGGTTAGAGCAACGGATACCAACGGTTACCTACCTATTCCTATCAGTCCTGCAACACAGCACTCATTGTTGAATCTACCAATCTATGCTATATCGGCACTGAACTATTTGCTTAAAACATACAGTAACATACAGGAATTTGATTGGAAGTAGCATTGTAAACTGCCACATTGAGTCAATTTCTAAATGCAAATTCAACCTAAACAGCCCCAAGAGAAATGCTACAGTACTGTAGATCACCTCGCATTTAGTCGTTTTTAAAAACAAATGAAGTGATGCATTAGTGAAGGGCCAAAAACTATTTATCCACACTTACAAAAGTATGGATAGATACTAGACCAACACACATTTAGTGAACATCCTCTTCTACATTACAGGGAGGATAACACAAGGTAAATGATAAACATGGTAAACACTGATTTGTTTTACATCCTATTAGCAACAAGCTGATAACCATTTCAAATTAGATTTAGTACTGTGACTACTACAAAGGAAGACAATAGCCCCCACTGCAACACCCTGAGCTATGATAAAGTAAGGAATTAAAAAGTCAAAACGGTTTGACCTACTGGAAATATTTTGCCCCTGTGTGAGGTTAATGTCTTCTAAAGTAGCTTTTAGAGAATAAAAGACTTTGATAAAGAGTCTACTTACCACTTGGCTGATTTTGTTATTATGTAATCGCAATAAAAAATGTAAATGTTTGCTTTGTGATAATTTCTCAAATTTTTTAATTGTGTTCAAGTATGTCAAATTGAGTTGCATCCATTTCCAGTTGAAATAGTCTGTAGAGATAAATGTGAGCCATGCATACTAATATAGTATACCTACACACGGCCTTATAACTTAATTTACAAATACAATATTTCTTGCAATCAATTCGTGGCATCATAATGTATTTTGGATTATTAGAAAAAAGTGCATAAATGCTCAAAATACCATATGATAAAGAGATAATAGCAAAATTATCAAACATTTTAAAATTAAACAAATCATTTGAAATATATATAATTTTGTTAATTGCTGTTTACCAAAGTTTTTGCCCTTTACTCCCTGATGACAGAGATGCAACTTTTCTGTAAATATGAGACAAACTTTAATTCTGACTGACAGCATGTATTAGCATGGGATGTATCAAATAGAATTGGTGGGGTTGCATGACTGGAGTATTTGCTCCTTGATACTGCATGTGGTAAGATGTGACGTCTCAGGAGTTTATCTTATCTGTGTCTCAGGAGGCTACTGACTGACAGCTGTAAATATATCACAACAAGCCTTGTGCTTCTTTGGCACAATTCCATGGTGAATACCAGACATAAAAAAAATATTTGCATCAACAATAAACAAAAGGTGGCCTCTTTATAGCTCATATTTGCAGCAAACCAATCAATCTACCTTTACTTGGACCTAAATGAACCACACACTAATAACCTTATCCTTAAATATCCTTATAACTCATCAGCCAGGCCGGCTAGAAAATACAATTTAATTAACTCTTAAATACAATACAGCTCTTTTAAAGAGGGATTAGCAGAACTAGTAATGTTGTACTCATTTAAAGATTAAACAGATTGCGTAAAGATTATTGTGTCAAGCATTGCGCCCTTATCACTTCGTTTTCACATTTGAGAAGATACGGCATCATTATTGGCAATGAAAAATCAAGTAGTAATTCAATATACCCGTAAAACCTTTGTCATGTTTTACTGGTTCTGTACTATAACAGAACAGTTGGATTTGTTGTTCTTATTGATAAAATAGACATATTACCATGGCATTTCACAATGTATACAGTGTAATTGTGATTCCCCACCTCCCACTATTTTTTTTTATTCACTGATAAAATAAAATTGTAATTATTAATGATGCGTGTTGACATGAGCTGAAAGAAATATTAGTCTAATAACTTAGACTTTTGAGCTATAGAAAGAGCAAGTAATCATTCATTAAACTAGTAGGCTTATTGTAATACTAGTAAAACCATGTTTCCAATAACAGCTGTCAATGCTCTACATTTATTTTTCAAGTAGGTTAACTACTAGAAATTAAAATAATTCACTGAATACCAACAATGAACATCAAATCTCAGTTACATTCCATTATTCAAAAACAAGAGAGAACAAGGCTACCCTCTTTATACACCCTCATCACCCGTGTGCAACAGAAAGAGTGGGATTGGATTCCCCTATGCACATCTACCAGCAGAGGCAAGGGGAAGCTTTGGTCAAAGTCTATAAAAAGCCCCCAGAGATTGCCTATGTGATTCAGAGAGAAATTAAACTCAAGTGAAAATCCAAACAACATAGAGGCAACGCTAAAGGACTGTAATACAGTTGACGTAGCCAGACATGTGTCACCAATCGGTGCCTTCAGAAGGAATGCAGGCAATGACAACAATTGGACAGCCTATCGGAAAGGGCACAAGACCGCTCGAGTGGAATTGTGGCCTGACCTTCAACAAGTAAAACACATCACATCATAAACTGGCCTGATATAACAGGCTTTTGCTTAGGGCCTTGTACAATATAAAATAAAATAAAGGCAATTCCTATCTTTTATGTGTATAAACTGACACCATGTGCATTTATGTTTTAATCTGCACTCTTCTGAAATTAATAAAGCCATGTACATGTATTATACAATTCAGTCTGTTGCTGGACTAATATCTCAGATGTGAATTAAACACCACAGACATTTTATGTAAAATCTGTAAAATGTTTAATAAAATAAAGTAGAGCATGTTAGCTGGATTCTAGAAAATAGGCATACTATAGTTTGGTGACAGAAGTCTATAGTTAAATAGATCTAGGTGATAATTAAGATGACTGGGGTTACTTTGGAATACACAAAGTCTAAAAAAAAAAACACTACAGTGTAATTTAGGAAGCAATAGATAGACTGGAATCCTCATCTCTAAAGAAAAATAAACTGCAAGAAGACGCATTTTACCAATGGAGAAAGTTAATTATGATCCCAAATGCGAAAACAAGTCAAGTGTCTGGCTAAACTACTGTAACTGGATTTATGCTGAAGCAATCTCACACAATAAAATATGATAAAGGAGAGTCAAGCATGTAATTTTAGTGACCATTTTTTAATTGGTGTTATATGCGTAATTTTCTTTGTGGGGAGGATGTAAATCATGTTTAAATGTCTGTTTATGATGGAGGTGGTTGTTTGTCTAAATTCAATGCATGTTGGTCTCTAACACCATTGATAGCAGAATTCAATGTGTTTGAAAAGACTTAACATTTTATAAATCCTAATCAAAATATTTATTTTCTCCTATCTCAATGGGTCCGAAGATACACAACCTTATTAAATAAAGATAGCGTAAACAAAATTATTAGGGGGCAAAAGGAGTGCACAAAACCAGTGATATACATTGCTGTTAACTACAACCAACCCAAAAAAAAAAAGTGAAAAAAAAAAAAGGTCCCTCAATGTTGTTGTTTGTTACCCTCCTTCAGAGAGTCTAATCCTCAGGATTTCTCCTTACCTTTTGGGTCTCACTGGCCAGAAAATACATTCCTAATTCCTTAATTAAATGAAAACTACACTCAAATCTCCAAAACAGATCATTCAATTAGAGGCCATGGTAAACATATCAAACCCAGAAATCAAATTCATCTTGTAGATGAACATTCTAAATCAATGTGGCTGTCGCCTGTACAACAACTGGTTATTCAACAGTAAATGGATGCATTTCTTAAGCAAGTCTTCAACGCACACTGAGTTTAGGGTCGGGTGCATGATCCAGTCTACATCTCCCTCATTAGCAGAGCAATATAGAATCAGCTCATCAATAACATTGTGTTTATAGAGCACAGATCACTTTGTATTTAGTAGTATCAAACTCCCCTTAGGATAAACAGGCGTGAGTGGATGTAAAGCCAAGATTGTGCCAAATTAAAGCAAGCTACATCACCCCCCTCCCCCCCCCCATACATGAGCTACAATTTAAGCAACTGCAGCCGTTGCATCTAAAATCATGTTGATTTTGGAGGAGCCTTATGGAAGGCCCTGATACAAAGACCCTTATTGCACAGTCCTTCTGTTTGAACTCAGTCAGGCATACATTATATTCTACATTCTTAGAAACCACAGGCATATAGGTTTGGCAACCATAGGGCTGTGCTTCTTTCAGAAATGTCTGCATTCCTTAGCACTGGACTACAAGACCACATATACATAACAGTATCTTACTGAAGATCTCATTCAAAAGGAAAACAGCTTTAAGTCTTATTGCTTTAGTATCAAGGCATTCAATTGCTTATGTCAGAAAGTAAGAGCATTGTTAGTACGGTTGGTAGGGTGGTTTAATCATGTTGTCCTCTACTGCTTCTCCTTCTTACACTTGGTCAAACTCAAAGAGGATTAATTGAAAACAAGCCTTGGTTGTTTTGCCACACGTAATTCTTGACTTTTGGCTAGCCACTGCCATTCACCTCCCCATTTGTTAATACATATCCTTAATGCTAACCCATGCCTCCACTCATTAGAACTTTCTTTCTTATTAATGTTGTCTTGAGTTTGTCTTTTGTTTAAGCATTACTAAAGTGGTTACTTCAGCAGTACAGTATATGATCAGCATTGTTTAGTTATATGCACAGTAAAATAGCACTGACATACCATGACAAATATTTACATAAACTGGCTAATATCACTGGCAAACATAACTACTTGAAAGTCATTAAACTAAAGGTTGATCTGTGCCTAGTGCAGAAACACCCAGGTGAGGAGGCAATGTTTGACTCGTGAGCGCGCACGGCTTACGTAGACTATGGGTTTTCGCGGAAAACACCT